>JAJQOW010000490.1:35000-97500 GCA_037975125.1 Latrodectus hesperus
CTAGACCAAGAACCAACAATCTCAACTGGATTTTGAACCACTACAAATATCAATGCCCAAGTGAGAATCGAACACACAAACTCATGAACTTATACCTAAAATTTTAATCTAGAAAACTATTCTACGCCAGCGAAACTTTTCTTAAAATTATTATGATGAACCAAGTCATGTGTGAATAAAAGCTAACATCGAAAGCTATACAATATTTCAGATGAAATAATTTTGTTTTCATTCAGTTTAATAAAATTTTCATAATTAAAAGTATATTAAAGATATTTATACAGCTTTGCAGTCATTGTTTATGTAAATAAATCAAATGTTATTCAATTTTATATGCTTAGCAAACTTATAAAAAATAATAAATTTTCAGAAGAGTATAAGTAAACGAAATGAAAATAATACCATCATAAATATAAATGATTTGTTAAAAAGTATTTTAAATATTAACTATCGATATTCATATATTATTATAATATAATTATTAGTATTATGAAACATTATTCATTATATATCCCTTTAAAAAGTCTTTAAATATACAAATAATTACTTAAAGTATTTTTTCTATGTTAGTAAATATTTTTTATTGACAAAGAAATGTCTTTTTGCACAAATATAAAAATGGATTTTAATAATTAAAATCTCAGAATATATTTTAACTGGAGCGATTAAATTGATGTGTTTGCTGTGTAAACATATGAGAAATAAATGTTTTGTAAAAAAATTCTGGTGAATATTAAAATTCGTTATGTATTTTGATAAATAGTCTTAAAAATTAATTACTTGAAAAACTCATAAAGAGATAAACTATTTATTTAACTCTAACAAAAGTTAACCTTTACTTTTTTTGTAAGTCGCAAAGTTTAATTAGTTTGAAGAACATACTTTTAAACTAGTCTATCATTTTTAGTGCAAAATTTGCATTTGCTAGATGCAAATTTGCATATAAAAAGTAATGTATATGATAAAAAATAAAATGAGATAAAAAAGTACTTTAATTAGCAATGATTTTATTTTTTTATTAAATAAACTTGAATTAGTCATCTTAGATCATGGAAAAATGTACCTACTTTTTATATTTTTTATAAAATCTCAGTCTTTTAGTAATGCTATTAACTTTACTTTTTTATAATTTATTTTTTAATAATTTTCAGAGCCATTTTTTAACTATACATTAATTTTATTTTTTGATAAGCTATGTTCATTCAATATATGCCACATCGCGTGATTTTGGGCTATGAGATAGCTCATTACACGGAATCAGGAATATTGAAATAAAAATTGATTCGGTTTAGAGGTTAAGATTATATCCTTTTTAAATGGAAAGAATCGAAATCCGATTCTTACACAACGATTATAAATAAATATTTGATTTTACATAGAAAACAGCCTCACATAAAATGTAAACAATACGACATTTGAATTTTATACCGTTATTTTGGTTTCGGAAATTTTTCGGAAATGGTAGTTTGTACTCACGTATCGCCAGGGAGAAAACCAAGAAAACTCCCATTTATGTATGTAGATTGAATTCAAGCCTTTCATTTCAAAGAGCATGGTCCTACCACTAGCCAATGTGAATGACGGATGTTTAATTTCATCTTTTAGTCTGTAAATCGGCCTGGTAGTATACTTGTGACTTTTATGTATTTATATCGCTGCGATATGAGAAAAAGACCATCACTGCATCAAAGGATGCTTTCTAATAAACATAATAATATGTGGTAAACTCACTCTTAAATATATTTTATAAGCTGGATCTATTAGGTTTCCATTGCACAGTACAAAAATAAAAACTTCGTTTCTGATTAGGAAACACATTTTAAAGGAATGTGCTGAAGTTTTTTCTTTTAAATAAAATTTAGCAATCATTTCTAATAAATGAAATTGATTTTAAGCCCAACATTTTAGTTTTTTTAAAAAACGTTTCCATTAATACGAGTGTACATACAGATTACAACAACACGCACTGCCACTCTTGCTATAATCTTGTTGAATCTAAGAGGCTTGGGCTGCTTTCTTCTTCTGCCCTTACTTCTAAGGACTTAAGATATTAAGAAAGAACAATAATCTTTCCAGAAGGATAAACTTATCTGGAATTCGTCTATGATCTCAGTTGATCTTAGTTCTTATTCATTCTCTTCCATTTCAGTATCTCACTGCAATAATTTGTTTTTCTTCTTCCCTTCTTTACTCTCTTGTCTATATGAATATTTTGTGGCCTCATTCAATGTAGAGAGAGAGAGAGAAATTCTTAATCTTTCAAACAATATTAGTTTTCCTCGAATAATTTAGTTAATGGTTTAACTCCTATTATTAAATTTGTAGAATTAAATCTGATATTTTACTATCACCTTTGAAGCATTATCTTTGTACCGTATTTTTGCATTCTAAGATAATATTATTTTCATAACTATATTATTTTCTTCTAAACTTTCTGAATTCTAATATAATTGCACACCATACGAGACAACTCTTATTAACTGTGATATATATATATATATATATATATATATATATATATATATATATATATATATATATATATATATATATATATATATATATATATATATATATATACATATACAGTATGTCCACTAAAGTCATTATGCGCATTTTAACCGTTGTATTCTTCACATTAATGCCTACAAGGTATCTTTTCGTACTAAATCGAGGATGCTCTACAAATTTATAAATCACTTTTTCTCTCTATCTCGTTCCGTTTTCGAGATAGGAATGCTAACTCCGCAGTTTTCTACCAGGTGGCGCAGTAGTCTGTTTCATTTAGTAGCGCATGGCTACTTTACTATACCAAGACATCACTTTTATAAATATAGTAGCAGCCGTTCCGAAGCTAAGAGGGTGGCAAGGGACTTTAGTGGACATACTGTATATATATATATAGATATACATTATGAATTATATTAATTATTCTAGAATGGAGACCTGTTTACAGGACTTGTGAACTGATTGAACCACCAGAACAACAATTAGAACATGATTATGTTAAAAGAAATCGTTAAAGATAATTTGTGTCATTAACATTGTCCTCTAATGTTTGTTGAATAGCCTTTTGTGTGTTCTGAACTTACTGATATTGTAATGTATCTTTGAATTTTGAAAGGTTATTGAACAAATCATAAAAAATATTAGTTTCTATACTTCATTACAGCAAGTTTATCTTCTGTCTTTTGTAACTGCTAATGAATAAAGTAAATAATGTTATTCATTAACAGTTACGCTATAAAATGATCTCCCAGGTTTTTTATTTCTAGTTTTTAATTCACTGCCAAAGACTTAAAATCTATTTCGTTAAAAATTAAAAGGGGCTTTTTTTAATAGTTTTTAAATTCCTAATTGAGTGAGTAAAAGATTCAGTATATTTGTTTCACATTAAAATCATTAAAATACTGTCCTATAATTGTTATATCAAACTATTCTAAAAATATAAAGATTATATATATTTTATATTTTGTCCTATCAAAATACATTCTATTATTAAAACCGCAATGCACTTTTGTATCAATAGAATTCTTAAGTATATTGTAAAAAGAAGCATTGTACTAATTTAAGTAATTTATTTTCTCCAAAAAAACCATCGTTCTTTAGCTCTTACATAGAAAAACCAATAAACATTTTTTTCCTTATTTCGTTTTTCAGCTGGATGCAAGAACTTTCATAGTTTTTAATTTATAATAGTTAAACTGAGTCAGTTTTTATTCTACATTGAAATTGTTAAAATATCGTTATGTCATTGCTGTATATTAGGGCTTCCCTAACTTTTAAGCTGGCAGACCCCTATTGTAGGCAAAAATTCACGGCGGACCCCTGTAAGTCAACCCCACAGTAACTAGTAAAATTCAGTTCGAAGCCCATCAGAATTAAAAACTCATAATGCAAGTGCCATTTTTTTTAATAGCCCCACGGTGAATCAAGAGTCTTTGATTTAATAATGAATAGGAAACAAAAAAAAAAAAAAACTTTAAACTAACTATGTTGCCATTAGTCTGAATTCTCACACTATATTCAGATACTTGTTGTTGGATTTATTCACATCTTTCAACACACAAAGCAGGTCATATTTCTTAATGAGTGGAGGAGAATATATTGCAAAGAAAGGCAACATTCATTGGATAGCGTTTTAATTTTCAGAACAAAAATATCAATACAAACAGAATTCAATTAATTATTAATTTATGGAAAATACAAACAAATACCTACTAAAGCTATAGTCCAGGAACATTCACTGCTCGTCGACGAAACGCAATGCGTTCTTTACTAGAGATGAGTCTGTAGGAATAATAATGGAATTTTAATGTGAAAGTTGAAAGAGAGGTTTTGCTTCTGATGACACAATTTTGAAAAAGTATGGCTCAGTACTTGACAACTGGAGACGGATGTCAGGTCTAGACAGCATCTGTCAGCATCTAGACAGCTTCGGTACATAGTTTTGGTGCCGGCATAGATCGAGAATCTGGATTCACACATGTATGCTGATGCAAAATGGAAGTAGAACACGTTTTCCTTTTTCAACAAGGGGGTAGAATTTTTGTTTTCCAATCGTATCTAAAAGTGTAAGTAGCCATCACTATCGAAAGTAGATTTCAAGGTTGAGTCTGTGGTTGTTTTTATCAAGAACTCATATTCATTAATTATGTTCGGCATTTTGGATACAGCGAATGGGTTGACCACCCATTCGTATTCCTGCAGCTTCTCATTTTGAGCTGTTGAGAAATAATGCTCCCACGATGACATCAAGCTTCGGAGATGTTCAAGGATTTCATGAAACTAATTGTTCCCAAGCTGCAATGTCTTGTCTTTCAAAAAATCGTTGAAAAGAGGGAAACACTCGACCTCCTCCCCACTCTTTGACCAAAAATTGATTTTCCTCTTGAAAGCTCGAACTTTGTCGTTTGCAGTGATCATTCTTATAGTTTTCCCTTGCAGTGAAGTATTCATTTCGCTTAGTTTGGGGAAAATATCTGCCAAATAAGCAAATATATATTACCAGTTTTCGTCATGAATAATCTCTACTAATTTGGTATTATGGCAGTCTAAAAGTAAAGCAAGGACTTCTAAACGTTATTCATATAATCGAGAGAGTGCATTCCCACGTGAGAGCCATCTTACTTCTGTATGCAGAAGCAAGGAATGATGATGGCTTTACATATCTTCACACAGTATTTTGAAAAGTCTTGACTCTAAAGGCCATGATTTTATGTAATTAATAATTCCGACAAATTCATCTAAAACTTTCTTGAAGGATGCAGGCATTTTTTTTGGCCCTGAAGCATGTCTGTGGAGAATACAATGTCTACTACTGCAATTTTTTTCTATTGTTTATCTTTTATTTTTGTTACCGCTTCGATCATTGGACCTGTCATAGCTTTTGCACCCTCTGTGCACACATCGTTGCAATTAGACCAAGGAATTTCGTTCCTTCTTAAAAATATTATCCACCAAACGGAATATTTCAGCACTTGTTGTATGGTCAGGAAGTGGTTTGGACAATAAAAGGTCCTCTTCGAAACATCCGCCGAGCTGGCAGCCGAATGGTTAGCGCTCTTGCCTTCGGTTCAACAGTTCGTGGGTTCGAATCCCACCTTGGGCATGGATGTTTGTAGTGGTTCGGAATCCACTTTAAGCCGTAAGTCCCGGTCTAATTAGCCCTCGTGTGCAAAAAATAACCGTTGAGCGACAAACAAACAAACAAACTTCGAAACATCCCAAATATGCATAACGAACAAAACAAATAAAATCGTTAATCCCGCAGCGTTAGTAGATTCATCTATATGGAGAGAAAATGAATTGTGTTGGTTCCGAAAAACCAGAGATTCTTTCACATCATTTGACGTATCAACTATCCGTTTCTAGATAGTATTGTTTGATAGTGGCACTGAAGATAAAAGTTTTCCCTCTTTTTCGTCTAACATACAAGAAACAATATCGCTAACAGAAGGTTTTATGAGGGTTTCCACAATGGTATGAGCTTTGCCTGTCTTTGCCACCCGATAATTTACCAAGAAAGACACTTTTAGTAAGTTTTTATAAATTGTTTTTGCATGAGTTTTCATGCAGTGTTGAGAAGCAGCTAATTCAGTGCACTTCCTCTTGAAAAAATCGATCTCTTTAGTATGGAGGTCCGGATGATTAACTTCACAATGACGACGCAATTTAACTGGAACCATCGAACTATTAGGAAGGACTCGCGCGCAAATTTCACACTGAGCTTTACCCTCTGTCTCGATAAAGCCCATTTTTAAATAACTTTCGTTGTACTAACGGTTTTTAGTTATTCCACTTCCGCAGGGTACTGCAGCCAATCGAGAACTTGCAGAGCTTTCGCATAATAAATCCGGCTGTGGCGCTTCATGTGACTGTTCTTCATTTGGCCCTTCATCATTAACTTCAACCGGGAGCTTTCCTTGCTGTGAAGACGCTGGAGAAACTGCAGCTTCTTCAATGATCCCGACTTTAGCCACCGGTCTACGATAGAAGTAATAAACTGTGCAAAAAGCAAATGTGATGCACTCACGAAGGAAGTTTAACACTAAATGATGTCCCGAGAAAAACGAGAAAATGTGGGCGACCATCCACCTCACACAAAGCGAGGGGTGCATACGAGGCAGTGAGCACTCTGATTGGTCGGCTGAGCTCGCGCCATTTCTGAAGATAATGCTTAAAAGGTTTCTACACATCGAGTGCCTTAAACACAAGCGTCTCGAGCCAGAGCCCGGAGCCTCGGCTCCCAGAAGATTTTGGCTATGATTCAGTGACTTGGCGATGTAAAGAAAGCGATAAGTTTCTCTGGCTAGGAAGTTTATCTCATTGTTAAACATGGCGGATTTCACAGCTACGCTTTCCGTTTTCCTTTAGAAAAATGTATCGATTTAGTATTGTTATATTTTTATAAATATAACAAATTATTAGTTAATTAATTCATCGGGAATATAATTTCTTTGTATTATAAAAACAATGGATGTGTGTGTATTGCGTTTACATGATCTTTTCCTCTCTAAAGATTAAACGACTTAGTATTGTTATATTTTCGTAAAAATAAGAAAAAATTTGTTTAATTCATTGTGAATATAATGTCTATGCATTATTAGAACTATTAATTATTTATTCATAAATAATTTACTATTGTTTATAAATATGTAAGTTGTTATGTTTATTAAACAGATTATGCATAATCAAGCATAACCCCTTTTGACATTATTGCAAACAAAGTAGCTGAAAAATATTTTATACGAAGTTTCTACTTAAGAAAGAATTTTATTTTTTGAAATTTATTTAGCTTGATATTTTGATTTATCTAAAGGAAGCGAAGAATTGTAGTTAATATTATATGATTCATTGTTTCTTTACAAAAATATTTCTCCTAATTCAGATTATTTATTTTAATTTCTGTTCAAATTCACCACCATCATGAGAACAGTATATTTTTTTATCAAGTACATCCTCACTGGGTATCTTCTGCTGAAATAGTTTTCTTCGAGAACTCATCTCTTTCATTTTCAGTTAATTTTATGTTTGTACATTATTCTTTAGAAGTAAAACGGCTAACAAGAATAGGAAAATAATCTGGAGCTCAAAATTGAGCTGCTTATGAAAAAAGTTTTGAAGCAATAATTGTGGCTTTGGGCACGGAGTCATCCCAATGTTATATGAATTCTGAGAAACTTAGTGAAAAAAATTTATTTAGTTTCACCCTCAGTTTTTTACATACGATATTTTATTCCCATTTATATTTATAATACCTTTATTAAAACACAAAAATCAGAATGAAATGTTATACTGAGTGTCTTTTTATTCATATAAATGAAATTTATAAATTTTCCCGTTTTTAAAGAATATAAATCTTTTTGTATTTCAAATAAATGAGTCGCATTCTTAAATTGAACTACAGATGTTCAATATTTACAACTTGTGATATATCTTATTTTGAATTTTTAATTTAAAAAATAGACAATGTACACACTAAATAGCAAAATATTTTTTATTTAGCGGTTTTTTTTTTGAAATTTATATTACATACAAAGTTTATTAAAACAAATCATGTGTGCAAAAAATGCTTTAAGCAATTTTTATTTTGAATTAACAGATATTTTAATTTTGGCTTTGGAAAAAAAACTTGAGATGCTAATTTATAATTAAAGCATGATAGTGTCAAAAACAATTTAGTCAAATTAATTTTATCATGGGAATACACAAATAAGAAGGAAACGTGATAATGCAATTCACACTTCTTTGTTACTTTCATATTATCACATCCACCTTATTTGCGAAAAAATAAATGTCTTCAGCACCATATAAAATACAAATAAAGTTGTTATCTATTTCTATTTTAAATATGGTGCTAAGATATAAGCAAACTATTCCGCTTTTCCTTCATATTTCGAAAAAATATTAAAACTTGCAAACATATATCAACAAATCGACAAACACGAACCTCGTTTCAAATTAGACCGGGGAATAAGAAAACATAGGGTTACTAATATTAAGTCTGAACAATAGTCACATTTTACACCGCCAAATTATTGCAACTACTCTCTTCAAGTGCGCATGCGTTAGAATTCCCATTTGGAGCCGACCTTCCGGGCCCGGTCTCGAGACGCTTGTGCCTTAAACCGGCACGCACGCGACCCCCGAGTTTTAAAACGTGGAGCAGAGAGGCCACATCCACCTGCACTTAACTACCAGCGGGTCAACACTTGGGAACCGTGGCCACGAACCCCTTAGAAAGAGTCGGCGGACCCCTAAGAGGTCCGTGGACCACACGTTGGGAAGCCCTGCTGTATAATGATCAGATGTAATCATTTTCTACACAGCTTTAAATTTTCATTTTTATCGATTCAAATCTAATTAACAAAGGTCTAAAACTTTACTTTTTTTTAAAGATTTAAATGTTTAAATTTTTAAAGTAATTTAATTTAATGGCACATCAAATAACTTTTTTTATTTTTATACTGAAGATATGCATTTTTATTCCATTAAATTCTAATATTCATACATGATATTTCCCATAAAAATTAAATAAATAAATAAATAAATAAATATATTTATATATATATATATATATATATATATATATATATATATATATATATATATATATATATATATATATATATATATATATTTTAAGCTAACATTCTTATTTTATACCTAAAAATTCTTACTCTTCTATCATACCTTACTGTTTTTGAAATTTTTTCTATTATTATATATATTTTAATGTATTTCTAATAAATTTAGAATGAAACAAGAAATTTTTCTGTCATATTTATTTTTATATATAACTGTTTTACTTCACATACAACATGAGTTGAGAAAATAAAATTTTATAATCTAAAAAATGTTTAGTTTTATCAAATTCATTAAAATTTAAAAAGAAACAATTTCCATCCTCAATATCATTAACTAGACAATGTAAACGTTGTTAACTAGCTTAAAAATGTTACAAAGCATTTTTCTTTTGCCTACAGTAATTACCAGAAGAATAACACAAAAACTATTTTTGCTGTTTTTGTTCTTTTCAGAGTATGATGTGCTTTCGAAAATGTAACCATAACAAACTAATATTAATTCGTATTTTATGAATTTTACGTACTTTTTATGAATTCAACAAATTATTTTTTAATGAAATAATTTTAATTAAGTAAATAAAATAATTTTAAGCAATTTAAGTAAATTTAAGAAATAATTTAAGTAAATGAAATAATTTTAAGCAATTTGATTGTGACAATCTAGTAAGTTGTATTTTTAATAAATAAATGTTTTAAACTTTTATAATTGAGAATATAAGAGTTAGATTTAATACGAATTTTGTAAGTAAGCAAACAATTATATTGTTTTGCTCTAAAAATTAAATGTACACTTTTCACTCAGACGTCTTTCATTTTATATTTAAACTTTAAAACAGCTTCTATCTTAATTTGATTCAGTTCAACTCCAGGAAATTTTCCAAACTGGCAAATGTTTTGTTAACAAGCGGAATGTTCAAAGGAATAAAATACACCTCTACGATAAGCTTCAAAAAAAATAATTGAAAATTATCATGAATTGACAGTCAAATTGCTACAACAATGTAAAAATTTAGCTTCTGAAACACGAAAATTGTATTTATAAATAACGTATCTTCACATTATTTTTAACTCAATAAATTGAAAATAGTGTAATGTCTCATCGTCAGCACTTGAGATTTGAAGAGCCTCTTATGGAGAGGGTGAGTAACGAGATGGTTGGCGCCAGAAGTGGTCTGAAGAAGCTGCGATTTTCTCTTTGTTTTGGAGTGGCTTTCCATCGGCACTTCGATTTCGAGATCCTATTTTTAATTTTAATTTCAGAGAGACTCTGAATTGTACGCGAAGCAGGCGAGTGAGATGGTCGCGAACCCAAACATGGCTCCTTGTAAAAAATGTTCAATTTTTTAATTAAATGTGTATGTTTCAAAATTGGAGTCATTTATTTGTTTGTTTGTTTCATAACAAACTTACGTTTTTGGTGGCAGCGGTTTGATGCTTTTTTAATGCTTTGCATTAGCATCCACTATGGAAATTAATTATGTGCACTATAATGGATTACGTGCCGCAATGTTGGAATACAGGTAGGCCATTTTGATCAATCTTTCTCTGGCTACTATTGAAAATAAATAGTTTGGAATGTTATATAAATTGATAGAAAATTTAGTTCCAATGTTATTTACGTGGTTTTCATGTTATATCAATTAATTTTGTGTATAAGTTTGTAAATGGTGTATTCCATATTACAAAGCTAATTTCTGTATTTCGTGTATTCGAATTTACAGTGTTCATGCTATATCAATTAATTTTGCTTATAAGTTTGTAAATGGTGTATTCCATGTTACAAAGCTAATTTCTGTATTTCGTGTATTCGAATTTACAGTGTAATATTTTTTATAAGAAAAGTGTATCTTATTATAAATTTGCATTTCATAATTTTTATGTGGTTGATGTATTTCAATTCACGTAGGAATATGTTAAAATAACTATGTTGTTATAGATTAATGTGTAAAATCGAAAGTACACTTATATTCATAATTTTTTGAATGTTTCACTGAAAGTAGATTTTATGAAAGTAATATATACTTTAGAAAGGTTTTGATTTCGTTATGTGAAAACGAAAGTACATGATTACAAATAGGTTTGAATTTAAAGTAATGTGAGATTTATTGATGTGTTTTTGATTTTGTTTGCAAAGTATCAAACTGGTTTATTACATATTTAGAAACGCATATGTTTATTTTCATTGATAAAGATTTGAAAAGATATTTTCTTACTGTTTAAAATATCGTACGTTATTATCATTTTTATGTCGTGTATGATTAATTAATTAAGTTTATTGATTTGAAATCGAAAGCTGATTTCTGGTTTAGATTAGTTAAAGCTTTTAATTTATATTGTTGTTAAGAATTGTAGTGTTTTATATTTTGAATTAAATAAGGATTCAAAAATATGTATAATTTCATTTCTGATTTAATATAGTAGTATTTGTATAAGAATCTGATTTTATAAAATTTATACATTTTGATTAATAATTCAATTTATCTGAGTATCAAGTATTAGCTTGGTGATAAAAAAAAAAACTTGAAATCGAGAGTAGAAGATTTAATTTTAAACTTGTTCTTCTTTTCAAAATATATGATTTGCTGTTTATACACTATTTGTTGTATTACAATATAGTTTGTTTTCGTTTAAATTTTTAAATGTTATTGATATGTTTATATTAGTAGAGTGTGTTAAATAATTTCTATAGTTATTTACGAAATTTTACATATAGGTGGGTGTAGTCTGTGGTTTCTCTCATTATTGCATCTCTTCTGAGATAAAGCGTGAATAAATAAAATGGCTTTTTTAGCACGGGGGAAAAAGGGAGATTTAGTAGAAGTAGCTGAAGAGTTAGGGGAAATGGTTCCAGATTCTTTTAAAATCCCAGATATTAAAAAATTAATTTTAACTAGTAAAAACTTTAACGAGGAAGAAGTAAAATGTATATTAGATAGGGTAATCGAGGAAAGAGTTAAAAAGGAACAGGAAGAAAAAGAGGAAAGAGTTAGGCGAGAAATACTAGAAAAAGAGGAAAGAATTAGGCGAGAAGAATTAGAAAAAGAGGAAAGAATTAGGCGAGAAGAAAAAGAAGAAAGAATTAGGCGAGAAGAAATAGAAAAAGAAGAAAGAATTAGACGTGAAGAAAGAGAACATATTTTAGAAATGAAACGTCTAGAAATCTCTTCAAATGCTGCAATTTCGAACACAGAATCAGTTACAAATAGGACTGAACATGCTCAAAAAATTCAATTAATGCAAATAACGCCAAAATTCGATGAAAGGAAAGATGAGATGAGTTTATACTTAATAAATTTTGAGCGTAGAGCAGAAATGGCTCATATTCCAAAAAACGAATGGGTAGTTTATCTTGTAAGTGCTTTACCTTCAGAGATATCTAACATGTTAGCTAGAGAACCTCCAGAAAGGGCTGATGATTACGATTACGTGAAGGAAATTATTCTTAAACGATTCAAGTTAAATAGCGAAAAATTAAGACAATTGTTTCTTAGACACCAGAAAACGTCAGACAAATCATGGAGAAATTATGCACAAGAATTGAATAGTTACTTTACGGAATGGCTTACGGAATTAGAAATAACGACATTTGAACAGCTTAAGGAACTAATGGTAACAGATCAATTGAAACGTCGTGTGCCAATTGAAATTAAGGAACATTTTTTGGCGGAATGGCTTAAAATAAATTCGCCGTATGATCTGGCAGAGAAAATAGATGAATATGAAAGTTTAAGAGATAGTTTTAAGACGAAAGATTTTACAAAACTCCCTCGAAATAATTTTGGTTTTCGTCAACAAAATGAAAACCGTGCCTTTAAGTTTAATGAAGTAGTTCGGAATCATAAATCTCATGTTCCTAAAAGAGTCGAGAATAAAAATTCTAATTATTCACATGAAAAGGAATTCGAAAAAGAAAACAACTCCGATGTTATGAATGTGGTTCTTATAGTCATTTGCGGCCTCAGTGTGACAAAATAAAAAAGAACTTAGAATCGGTAGCATCCAACGAAATTGCTAGAAGTACATTTAATGAGTTGATGGCTCCTTACACTAGTATCGGCACTGTTAATGGAATTCAAATGCCAATCTTAAGAGACACTGGAGCAACTCTTGATTTGATTTGTGGAAAATACGTGAAACCTGATATGTTCACGAAGGAAAAGGTTTGGCTAAGAACACCTCTTGATGAAACTTTAGTATGCTTACCTATTGCCGAGGTTGAAATAAATTGTGAATTAGGTCACATTTTGACAAAGGCAGCAGTTCTTCGAGATTCTTTGGATCAAGGAAGATATTTACTGGGAAACAAAACAGCCGCTTTATTTGAGGAAATTAAAAAGCATGAGGAGGTGAAAATACATATGATAAATGCTATAGAAACTCGAGCTCAAAGAAGACGGAAGGAAAATAGCAAGAATAAAGAGATTATTGATTCTGAAATAGAATCTTCTAGGTCTTGCTTCCAAACTAAACAAAATGAAGAATTAGAGCAAAATACAATTTTGCCACCATTAGAAACCGAAGTTGAAGGGATGGATTTGATAAAAACATCTCCAGAAGAATTTGCTCGGGAACAAAAGGTGTGCGAAGATTTGAAACCTCTCTTTGAGCAAGCTAAACGACAATCTTCAAAAGACAATAAATATATTATAATAAATCAATTGTTGTTTTATAATAAAATGGACAATGATGGAACTGTAAGAAGATTATTAGTTGTGCCCAAGAAGTTTCGCAACCAACTAAAAGGGATCTGCCATGAGATAACTGCAGCTCATTTAGGTATAACTAAAACAAAAGATATGCTGTGCAAAACTTTCTACTGGCCTAACTGCTTTAAAGAAATTGAAAATTTTGTTAAATCTTGTGACAAATGTCAACGAGTAGGAAAGCCTCAAGATAAGAAAAGGGCTCCTTTGAAACTGGTTCCAGTAATTCCGGAAATATTTACAAGAATTAACGTTGATGCATGTGGTCCTTTACCTATAACTTCCTGTGGTAACCGGTATATTATAACAGCCATTTGCATGTCATCCAAGTATCCAGATGCCATCCCAGTACCAGATATACGTTCTACTACTGTGATTGATGCTTTTCTTCAGATATTTAGCCGCATGGGTTTTCCTAGGGAGTTGCAAAGTGATCAAGGAACATCTTTCATGAGTGTCCTAACATCAGAATTTTTAGAAAAATTTGGTATTAAAGTTATGCATAGTTCCGTTCAGCATCCCCAAAGCAATCCTGTTGAAAGATTGCATAGAACTTTAAAGAAAATACTGAAAGTCCTTTGCTTAGAAAAAGGTACAGATTGGGAGAAGATTTTACCTCAGGCACTTTTTGCTCTTAGAACTTGCATTCATGATAGCACTGGATATTCTCCTGCAGAATTAGTCCATGGTCGGAACTTAAGAACACCCATAACACTATTATATGAAAATCTAACTGGTAAAACCATTGAAGAAGATAGTGTGATTGCTTACGTTTTTAATCTTTTAAATAGAATGAAAAGATGCCAAGAATTAGCTGTGAAAAATATGACAGAGGCTAAAGAAAAACAGAAACTTTGGTATGACCGTAAGGCTACGAAAAGAGAATTTAAAGAAAATGATCTTGTGTTAGTTGTTGCACCTTCTAGATCAAACAAATTTTCTGTTCATTGGATAGGTCCAGGAAAAGTAGTAAAACGACTATCGGACACAAATTACGTAATACAATTTCCCGATAAGGAAAAATTACATGTATACCATGTAAATATGTTAAAACCTTATTTTCAGCGTCCAGAAGATGTTAATTTAATTTTTACCTCTAATTCTGATAATGAAGATATTGATTCTGAGAAAGAAGATATCCCAAGTTTTGAAATTAATTCATCTACCCTTTTAGAGACTTTTCCTGAAAGCTGTTTTAATGAAAAGTTAGAGGACGATCAAAAGAAACAATTGAGTAGACTTTTGATTCAATTTATTGATATTTTTTCAAATGAACCGGGTTGTACAGAACTGGCTGAACTGGACATCGAGTTAGAATCTAATAAATCTATTATAGCTAAACCATATCGAATGTCCCCACGACAGACAGAAATTCTGAAATCGGAAGTAGACAAGATGTTGAAAATGAAGGTGGTGGAACCAGGTGAATCCGATTACACATCACCTTTAATATTAGTTGAAGCTCCTGGAAAAGAACCTCGTCCGTGCATTGATTATCGCAGGTTAAATGAAGTTACCAGGACGCAATATTATCCATTACCAAATATTGAAGAGCGTGTTGAATCCGTTTCGAAAGCGAAGTTCATATCTTTATTAGACTTAACACGAGGTTATTGGCAGATACCTTTGAGTCCTAAGGCTCAAAGATATGCTGCATTTACGACGACATTTGGTGTTTATAAACCTTTGAGAATGGCATTCGGTTTGAAGAATGCTCCTTACTATTTCAGTAAGTTAATGGCTGATTTATTAAAAAATTGCGAACATTTTGCTGTGCCTTATTTAGATGACATAGCTATATATTCACTTACCTGGTCTGATCACATCCAACATCTTAAATGTGTTCTGGAGAAGATTCGATTTGCAAAATTGACTGTAAAACCCCTTAAGTGCAAATTCGCTCAACTTCGTGTAAAATATTTGGGACACTTTGTAGGACAAGGTCAAAGAACACCAGGTGATATTAAAGTGAAAGCCATTACCGATTTCGAACGTCCCTCAAGCAAAACCGAAGTACGAGCTTTCCTAGGTCTTGTTGGGTACTATCGCAAGTATATACCAGAATTTTCGGTAGTTGCTGCGCCTTTATCCGACCTGTTAAAAGGGAAGTCCAAGAAAGGAACTGTAATATGGAATAATAACTGCGAAAAGGCATTCATAGAATTAAAGAACACTTTAATAAAGAAGCCTGTACTTTACAGTCCAGACTTTCAAAAACAATTTATCATTCAATGTGATGCCTCAAACTTAGGAATAGGTGTAGTTTTATCTCAGAGAGATCAAAATGAAAATGAACACCCTATCCTATTTCTGAGTAAAAAATTTTCGAAATCTGAGAAAAATTATAGCACTATAGAAAAGGAATGTGCAGCAATAATTTTTGCTGTTACTAAATTAAAATATTATTTAGATGGTCAGTATAAATTTATTATCGAAACTGATCATAACCCTTTAGTTTGGTTAAAACATCATACAGGATCTAATCCCAGACTTTTAAGGTGGGCCTTGGTGCTTCAAAGCCTAAATTTTGATATTGTTCACAGAAAGGGCAAATTACATCAGAATGCCGATAGTCTCAGTAGAATGCTGAATAACCAAACTTAATTATTTTCTTTTTTTCTCAGATATTAAATTAAATTTTTTTTTAATACAAATTTCAATTGTTGTTACATGTGTACATAATAAAAAAAAATGTTTTTTATAGTAAAATGTGTCTATTTGTAAGTTTAGTTAAGATTGAAAATTCTGTTGTGTTAGATAATTATTTTGTGCTATTTTGATATAATTTTATTTTATATTTAATATTATATAATTCCATATAATTTTGTGTTTCAGCCAGAGTCCGATTGATCAGGGCTATCTGTAATACTAAATTTTGCTCTTTGTTGTTTGTGTGTGTTTTTTTTATTTTTTATTTGCAGGTTGATTTCCTTAGAATGAGAAAAAGAAAAAGAAAAAAAACCCCGGGGAAGGAAGGAATAATTTAGTCTGTAATGTCTCATCGTCAGCACTTGAGATTTGAAGAGCCTCTTATGGAGAGGGTGAGTAACGAGATGGTTGGCGCCAGAAGTGGTCTGAAGAAGCTGCGATTTTCTCTTTGTTTTGGAGTGGCTTTCCATCGGCACTTCGATTTCGAGATCCTATTTTTAATTTTAATTTCAGAGAGACTCTGAATTGTACGCGAAGCAGGCGAGTGAGATGGTCGCGAACCCAAACATGGCTCCTTGTAAAAAATGTTCAATTTTTTAATTAAATGTGTATGTTTCAAAATTGGAGTCATTTATTTGTTTGTTTGTTTCATAACAATAGTGCAACGCTGCAATCAATGGCGACAGACGAGGAAACAGATGTCTGAGTTTTGTATAAGATGATTGGGACTCGAAACACTTTACGTCATCGTTTGACAGGAACAGTGGAAGAAGGAGTGTTTCTGACGTGACTTCGAAATCTATTTTAAACAAATTAGTTCCGAAATCTTTTGAAGTTTAGCTTCTATTTATCTAAAATGAAGGCTTCTACTTCGGGAATTTAATTAAAATAACAAGTAGAACAACTTTTTTTTGTCAAGAATTTATTTGCCCATGGATTAATTTTTAGAACAAAACTATCAAGTAGCAAAATTGATGATCAATTACATTTGCTTGAAATTAGTAGAGTACATAGTCTAAAGAGCACACTGAATAATATGCTTTATCAGTGGAATATTTTTTGCTATCCATTGTGATGTTTCAAAAATACTGTTTTGTTTCAAAATGCATTTTTCGAAACATTTAATTTTATTCGATTTAATAAAAAGAGCTTATTTATGCTTGAATCTTCAAATCCTCAGAAATTTGAAAATAATGCAAAGATCAGTAAAATGAATTTCAGAGTATTTTTTACTTAAAATTTTCTAAATTCTCAATAAAACTTTTTTGCAATATTTTTGATAAAATTTCTAACAGAAAAATTTATTAGTGATCGATAAAATTGTTCGTTATTAAAATACAATTAATTCTGTGTTTTAAATAATTTAACATCAATATTTTATTTTAAGTCAGCAAGACTTTAAATTATGTTTATAACATAATTTGCTGTGATAATTTACAACTTATTGATTAGATTTCATGACTTTAACTCGTAAAACCTTTTATGCCCCAATGTTCGCATGTAAACTTATTAAAACTATATATAATTTTCAGAAATTCTTAAAATCATTTTGTAAACTACCGTATATAATTTGATATTAATAAATAAGAATATCTTTTCCCTGAGATGCTATATCTTTTGCGATATATTTCATTCATTGTAGTATTTAACTGAATAATGGATTAGTAATTTTTTTTTGTTTAAATCTTAATTTCATTTAAACCGATTTAACAATTTTTGTAATATTTTTAAACGTGTATTCTTATATTATTTTTAATTTGATTGTTTGATTGAGATTTTTCAATTCTGAGGACTGTGCTTATGATTTTACTTTTTTTTTTCGTTCATGTAACTTTTACAAAAACAGATAAAAAAAATTTCGAATCTGATTTCCATCATCAATTTTGGCATCCGGCCCAACAAGTGTAAGTCTAGTTATTTGTAAGTACGGATACAATATTAATTGTAAATATCTTCGTAAATGCAAGTTTAACATTTCATAACATTAATAATTGACCAGTATACGTTTAAAATCATTATTGTATGCTGTAAGAAGTTTTTTTGTAAGGTTTGCTTTCTCAAAAGAGTTGCAAAATGAGACATCATTAGCTAGTATTTCATATTACATGAACAAAATTTTATAAAATAAATTGCTATGAAAATAATGAAATTTTATGAAAACAATTTTTAATTTATTAATTAATGGACTGTTTTAAAAATAATAAAATAATTTTATATATCATTGCAAAATTTAAGTCGAAAAAGCAAAATTTTTAGCATTCTTTAGGGTATAAAAATCTGAATAATTAATTACATTGTTTGTTGCCATCAAACATTGAGTTTCAATGTATTATAAAATTAATTTACACGAATAATAATAAAAAAGTTGGAAATTTTTTAATAAAATTATATTTCTTTTAATATATATCTCAGTTTTTCTGGCAAGAGATATTAATAACTAGTTTGTGTTTATTCAGCAACGAATAATTTAGAATAATTTATAAAAGAAGTACTGAAATAATATTCGAATATTTTAGAACGTTGATTTTATTTTGTATATCATAAACTGATTTATTGAAGATTTGTTGATTGAAGTACTAGTGTATATAGTAGGAATTCGTATAACATACAGTATTGATTTTTTGTAAAATGCTCTGATTCTCTCGCCCATGTTAATATCTGCTTTTTTATTTGTATCAAATTAATTGCTTATTTTTTCGATGCATGTCTAGATGATATTTAATTGATTCTAGATTCGTTCAAAACATCTACATGGTTTCAAAAGCCGTGGTAGCCTAGTGGTTAGGGTATCGGCCTTCCATCCGAAAGGGTGGGGTTCGATTCCCAATGCCGCCAAAGACCCACCGAGTACATGCGATATACGTGTTCGTTAAATCTGTGGAATCGAAAGTCCTGTGGTCGGTCGTTGAGCAGTTACCATGGGTGCAATGGCTTGGAGAAATTTATTCCCCTTCAGATCAATGTCGAAATTGAGGGAATAGATCTTATGGTACTGCCATCTATCGGAGGATTTGAAGAGTAAAAATCGTACTTTCACCTTCATGGTGGTCTGATTAAACAAAAGACGCTCCCGATTGACTTAAATTCGCATAGCCAAGGCATAGCGATATTGGCTTGTCCAAGTGTCATTAGTAACAACAACATGATTTCAGGCAAGCTATCTGAAATGAAATTTAATTCTAAAATTTGCACTTTTCATGCTTGCAAAAATTGTGTAATTAGCTGCATTTTCCTCTCCAAACAAAAATAAAATATTGAATTCATGCAAAATTATTACGTTCAAATACTTGAGTGCTAAAATATCCCTTGAAATATTGAATTATAAAATTGAGAGAAGAAAAATCAATTGAAATATCCAGTATTTTTAAATAAAAGTGACTTTCTTGTTTCTTATTTCTAAATTAAATGAATGAGTGTATTTTATTTGCATTGTGTTCATTATATTTGACGTTTTGTACCTCCCATTTTGGGTAATTTCTAAGAAAGAGCATGCCGAACATTAATCGGATAAAGATGTATTTGACTTTCATTATTATTATTTGTAAATTTTGGGTTTTGTAATCAATGAGTTTACATTTTTCATATGCAAATCATATAAGTTGGATTCACTTCACCTATTTTTTAAGTATTCTCCAGTATATAAATGCTTATGTGATTACGGGTTTTTTTCTCTGTAACTGAACATTTATTTGGAATAATAAATCGTGTCTTAAAACAAATTACAAACATTAAATGCAAATAATAATAATAATTTTGCCACTATAAGTAGTAAAAATAAGTGAAAATATTTAAATTATTATAGCTATCTTTCGGCAAGTAAATCATAATACAAACTCTTAGTAATTCTTGATAATTTTAAACGAATAAATTGACTAATGTGCATAATGTGTAAAATTCGAATAATCCTACTCACATTATTTATTTATATATGGCTAATGACACTTTTTAAATAACATTTGATGCGTTTTTTTATGTTATCTATTGTCAAAAAAATAGGGTAACACACAGATCCTACATTATATTGCTAATTCTCTCTGATACATTACCTTTAATGTTTCAGAAATGAATTTATCTGTACAAAAATTTAATAGCGATCTAATCATCATCGCATCTTCATTATCAACCTCTCGCTAGAGATCGAAATACAAAATATTGATTTAAACTATTCTCGAATCCAAAATATTTAATTAAATAAATACTTATAAAATGCGTTACTTTCCTCAATTAGAACAAAACTTACTCCGTAGGATAAAATTTTTGCAGTGACATGCATTATTAGCGAAAGCGCCAAACAAAGAAATCGTGATTTTCTGATCTAATTCTGAAGCAAAAATATCATGAAGTGCGCCAGAAGAGAAAGTGATCCTGAGATGGGTAATAGGGCTAATTCCTGATAGGAAGTCACGCCTCCTTTTTTTTCGTTAATCCGAGAAGACGGGGGCACGTCTTCCAGCCAAGATGCGGGTCAGGAGCTCAAGAAAAGCGACGGAAGTACGGCAAACAAACTGCCTAAAGTCTATGCGAATCGATTCTAAAAAGAATGTTACATTTTTCCGGCCCTGTGGTGCGTTCCGCTTGTTCCGTTGTCGAAATTTGTTCACAGAACCGTAACTTCACGCATCAACTTCACCCACTGGGAGTGAAATCTTCCCGATTTTTGATTCATTTCTTTGGCGAAAAGGGAGAGAAGCAAAGGGAAAGATCGGTATCACTTCGGAAACGAGACGAAAGTACTGAACTCTAATCGCGTTTTTCCTATCAACCGGAAGCTCAAATCGTTTCCTACTCCTTAAAAGTTCTTCGATGGGGTGTTTTGTTCTTAACTTTATTTTTAAAAAAATGAAACTTGTTCGTAAATTGATAGACAGGTAGGTAAATCGACACACATAAACATACACATATACAGACAAATGAACAATAAAATATATATATATATGTATGTATGCTTACGTGGACTTTTTGTGGGATCGATTTGAAGACGGCAAAAACCAGTGCTCTTAGATGGGAAAAACGGAAGATGTATGAAGCTTGGCTCAACACTCCTGGTCACACCCACGCTAAAAGTGTGATCTGTGGATCATCAGCGAGGATTGCCTCTGAAATTAAGATGCTCTAGGCAGAAGATACGTTTAATCGTAGGCTTCATAACTGGGCAATATTATTTCAGAAAACACCTCCATAAAATGGGACTGTTTCAGCAAGACCCTATTTGCAGGAAATGTCATATGCAAGAGGAAATGTCCAAGCATATCGTGTGCGAATACGAGGCCCTTGCCCCCCCGAGATTAACTTCTATAGGCATCATCCATACTAGAGAGTTACACCTAGACCCCATTAAAGGGTTATCGGACTTTATTAATAAAGTGGGTGACCCGAGCAACTGGAACTAGGAAACATTGGGTTTGGAGTTAATAGTGCAAAAATCTGATAAAACCAGAGGTGCCCAATGACATACAAACCCAACTCTAAGAAGAAGAAGATGCTTACCTGGAACGAAGTTTGGGAAAAAATCGGAGAAGGGCAAGTAAGTAGATAGAAAACATATGAATAGATAAATACAAACACGCACATATAAATTAACCTATAGATACCCGCATACGTGTATACATATTAATTTATGTACATAAATATATATATGTGGGTCAAATATAGAAAAAACGATAAAGTTCATTAGAAAGGTACATCCAGACTTATTTATCATCAAAAATGGCTAACGTGATTCATTTCACAATAAAACGCTACAAAAATAGAAAATAAAAGTTTAACACAATCAGTAAATAGAGAGAGTGTAATATAGGAAAGTTTGGAGTATATTTAAATAGTAGTAATATTTAACGTTCTTATTGGTATTGAATTATGCGTGTACATATCTATGGTGCAAATTCTTTTCAAAAACAAATGAAATACTTAACAGAAATTTGCTTTGCTAACTTTTACTTTGTTTTTACATAATGAAAAATCAGTCAGCCTTGTGTCGATAAAAACTATCTAAATCAAAATTAATTTTTCAATACTTAATTTTCAAATGCGTTAAGAATTTAAATTAATTTTTTTATAATTATATTTGGTCAAAAATTAATATTTGCATTGAAATTTTTTTTAAGATTTGTGTCTTTATTTTCAATGTAACATAACGGAGAAAATTTCTAACAACATTTTTTTTAACTAGGCATAAGAAAAAATTTATTTATTTTTATTTATTTATTTATTTTTTTGCGAATGCTTGTACCACGGATGTTTTAAAAATAAATATACTTAAAATTAGCCCTTAATCCTCATTGTTAAGATATCAAAATAAGAAGCTTAGATTTTTAGATTTATTTCTTCAAATGCATATTAACACATATTCGAGATAGAATAAAGAAATTTTTTATAGATAAACAAGAGCATATATTTGTGAATAATTAAATATTCAAATCACTGCTTGGATAACTTTTTATTTACTTTTCTCTTGATTAACTAATTGGATGCCATGAATAACGAAAGAACGTTTAATCAATTGCTTTGAAGTTCGCATGACTTTCATTAATGCTCTTTACTTACGCTAAAAATCAATAATGTTTTTTTTGTTCAGTTAATATTTCCACTGAAAGGTCTACAAACATGATTTAACTTTTTGCTTACTTTTATAATTTAATCTTAATCTTTTTTCTATATTTCCAATTACATTCTAAAAATGTTTCCTGCAATAAAAATCATTGAAATGAGTAAAATAGCAAGTCATAAAACATAATAAGTAAAAGTTTGAGTCTAAATATAAATAAAAATGTTTTTGTAGTTTGACATCAGTAAAGAAACGGAAAAGAATTAAAATCATTTTTATTTTATTTTGTAATTTTTAAATATATGTGGGAAATTAGGTAGAAATAGAATTCAAATAAACACATTTAAGTTAGTTCAAATCATTTCATTAGTTTATTTCTTACTTTGTCAGCGAAGTCTTATTATAACGTTGAAAATATAAGGTTGCATTAATACAAGAGATTAAAAATGAAATATTTGACAAAAATCAGATATATAAAATAAATCATAAATTTTGATAAAAACTAAATAAATGCTGGATTTCATAGTGCATAAATAAGCTTCCTTTTCCCATTGAATGTTTAAACTATTTTAAAATGTTTTTATACAGAAAGTAATATAAATTATTTTATATTATAAAAGATATTTTAAAATTGATAAAGATTTATTTCCCAGAAAAAAGCTTACACTTTTATTGATGTTCACGAGTATAAGAACTTGGCAAAGACAGTATAATTTTGAATTCAGATTAGGATACGAATTATAGAAAAAATTCAGAATTTTGTTTCATAAGATTCTTTAGAGAGACATCACTTCAAAATTTACTAAATATAGTAACCTGTTTCTTCAATATATGCATTACATCTAGACAAATTAAAATTGGAAGTCAAATTTTGTCTGATTTGGAAATCTTAATTTTTGATAACTTATTTCCGTAAAATAATCGATAAAATAAACTAATTATAGCTTGAACTATGAGAAAAATCTGTTAAATATTTTAAGAAAAGTTATATTTGCTGAATTTTTTTACATTTTAAATATATGAATTTGTGGAAACTCTAAAAGAATGAGTAATTAATAATTGTAAATAATTGAGTTAATTACTTTTAGTTTTAAATTACAATCAAAAATATAAAAATTAAATGTCTTTTTCTTTAAAATCCCCTGGTCTTAATCAGACCAGGTCCATGACATCCTTCGCCTTCAAAGAATCGAGGACAGCTCCAGGGCTGTATAAAAGTTCACGCTTTGAAAAGCCGATGCCGTTCAGTAGGTGTTCTGTACTGGCTTCGTTAGTATTGCACAAAGTGCAGGTGGGAAAGACTTGTTTGCCCTGGGAGAACCGTAGAGTCTGAAGATGGCCGGATCTGAATCTGAACAAGGTGGTCTGATCACGTCTTTCACCGTCGAAACTCAAAGATCCACCAGGATCAGAGCCACAGTACCAAGGATGAGACGGAGGAATTTTCCAAGATGAGTTGGCAAGAGCCTTACTCCTAGAGAAGATTTCCTGGAAAATCAGCGGATCAGCAAAACCAAGAGGCAGCGATGACCCAAGGCCATCGGCGATATCGTTATATTTAAGATCGACATGTGATGGAATCCATTGAAAATGAATAATGGAAGACTCAGATAATGCTGTAAGTTTTTTGAAAACACAAATTCCCCTCTGGTCCACAATATTCCTCCAGTTTTCCAGGTACTGAATAACGCTGCGACTGTCAACTAGAATCCAAATCTCGCCATTTAACTGCTTGTTCAAGGAAAAGTCCAGAGCCATATCAATGGCTGTAACTTCTGCACAAAAGACGGAACTGAAATCAGCATTACGTTGTTTTAGAAAAAAATTATAATGTTAATCATGGCAAAACAAACAAACTTTCATAAATTTTTAAATTACTTGACAAAATGGGCACGCATGTGAAATTCTAATACTTTTATTACTGATAAGCTAAGAATTCTTATATTCCTTATGAATAGGATAGTAATCAGCCGACCGATGGCTGAGTGGTTTACTTCCCTAACTTCGAAGCAGCTGTTCCCGAGTTCGGGCATGGATGTTCCTTTCTCTCTCTGTGTTTCTTTATTCTTCATTTTCGATAACGGCACACCCACTGGGTGTCCTAATGTATAAGATGACGTCACATCCGCTTCCTGTATCGTTGAATAGGTATATCTTAAGTGCAGACGAGCATCTGAAAAAATGTTAATAAGCAAGTTTAAAATGGATAATTTTTTCATTTTTGTTGTAGTTGTTTCTTATCCTCACTGTCTGACGGAGTCAGACAGTGAGCCCGTTGACTGTAAGGAAGTCGAAGACTAGGAGAGGATTGCTAAAGAGATCCTCCTTAGAGAGACCCATGCAATCCAAAAGGTGCTCAAGAGAGGCCTGATGACTTTGGCACTTGGTGCAGGTGACGAAGGTTTTCCTGCCCTCGTTGTAAGTGAGGCACTTGATGTGACCACTAGCAAATCTTAAGAGAGTAGTCCGGGTACGTCTGTCATAAGGGAGGTCAAGGGACAAACCTGGTTTTGATCCCTTGTACCAATCATGAATAGGGGGTGTTTTCCACTCCTCCGAGATTTTAGATTTTTCCCGGGAGTATAACTCCATAAAGGTGAGTGTGGAAGAGGGAGTTGTTGAAATCCTGCAACCCTCCTTAGCAAGATTATCTGCCATTTCATTCCCGTGGAGATTCACATGTGAAGGTATCCATTGCAAATGAACATCATGTTTAAGTGAAATGAGCTTTAATTTAAGTAGTATGGAGTTGCTGATCTTGTCGCCAACAAGAAGCCAATTACTAAGATGGTGGAGAGAACTACGGCTGTCTGAAAAGATCCATAGGTCACCATAATCTTCCTCAGAAAGAATAGCTTCAAGTCCCAAGTCTATTGCAATCAACTCACTTCTGAAGACAGAGCAATGATTAGGATTAGATGAGAAAGAGTTAAGTTGACTAAGGATAATGATAATGATAAGCTAATGGCTAATGATTTTTTCATTTTTGAGACACATGTTAAGCAAAAATAGATCAGATGACCAGTCATTTCAGACAAATTATTTTTTTCACCTTCAATCTTTGATATTCAAGCCTTAATTATTTCAATAAATTAACAGCACTTAAGACTATGTTAATTATGTATTAAATAATTGTTACATACAAATAATAGCTTTGTTAAATAATGACAAACATGATCAGTAAAATAATGAGTTTCCATTTAAGGATTGAAAAATGACATTAAAATTTTTACAATTTTTTTTTGTTTCAAGTGAAAACTTGTAATCAAAAATTAAAAAAAGAGTTTTTTTATTTCCTGAGTTTTTAGGTATCGATAGCTTCTCTTTATTTTTAACTTAATGATAAATATTAAAATGATTGAAGTTAATTAAAAAAATATACATTCCTTTAATTGGATAGTGGGAAAAAAGAATAATAAATTAAATTGCATTCACATATGTTTAACTTACATGTTTACTTTTCAAATATGTAATTCTAATAAAGATAAAATTATTAACCTTCCATTTTGAACGTTACGTTCAGCTTAATTTGGATTGCTATCGCTGTGAGCATCTTATTCATAAAATATTTACCTCTCTATAAATGTATGATGTATAAATTAAGAAAATGTGTGAAAAGAAAATTTGAAAAATAAAATACTGGTAAAAATTGAAAATGTATATTTGTCTTTGAATGTATCTATAACTATTCACAAAAAGAAGTCTTTATGAATAATATTATGTTATTAAAAATATAATAGAGATATCAAATTATATGAAATCCTATAGATTTTACTTCAGCTAACTAAAATAATTGGAGTAAACTATATGTATTATCAAGCCTTCACAATCTAATTTTTTACAGTTCGAATCAAAATGCTCTGGTAACTCTTAGTTTAAATTAGAATATAAATAGTTAATACCTACAAGAAATCGTCATAAGCATTTTTTTTTATAATCGCTTTATTTGGGGATAAAGTTCCAAAGATTTAGACAATTTATATCGTTGACAATATTTTCACCAATTTTCATATGCTTCTTATCCCTTTCGCAAACTGTAGGATTTTACACTTAAAAAAGTGCATATTTGCACTTTTTTAACCGTAAGTTACGCTACTTTGGCAGAAATGCTGTACACTCACTACTGGAAATTTTACTTAAAAAAGAAAAACGAATAAATGAACCCGAGTTTCGTCCAAAAGTTACGGTATTTCTAGCATCGTAAGAAATTAAATACTTAAGATATATTAAGCAGTTTTCACACAAGAAATATTAAAAATGTGAAGGTTTTAATTATTATTATTTTTTAAATTGGTTACAAAATATTATCAAATTCTTCTGAGAGTAAGAGTTCTTAGATTAGCTTTCCAAATCTTTTTAAAAGCGTGTTAAAAATGAATATTGTCTGCTGGCAAATGTCCAAACCTGAGCATTACGGTTAAAGGTATAGCTCTTCTTTGTTGGTTTATACCAAAGAAGCAACCATCAAAAAGCCCATGCCACGACACGGAAACATTTTGCTGCAGCTACTAAAATTTATGGGAATTTCAAAACGTCACGGCATGTACTTGATTTAAGCCCGTTATTTTTTCAGGTATACTCCCCCACGATTTTGGGCCGACTATCGTGAGCTTTAAATAAATCTAGTGAGTCTTAGAGCTCAGTGAAGATGGATTGTTTGTTTGCAAAAAAATAGCAGAAACTTTTGAAAAGAGACTAAATTGATTCTTTTCTCGGTTTTATAAAAAAATGACTTCCTGATTGAAATTTCCATTTATTTTTCTGGGCCAGGTTGAAAACTGCCCAAGTAAAAATATCCTATTTTCAATAAACCAATATAGTTTTTTGTAAAAAGGATTTTTTCTATACGTATATTTCTACTGCCTCTCAGCCCAATATAGAATTCAATCCGCAATATGTAATCTAAATTCGAAGCTCAGGCATGAAAATATCCGATTCTAATATAAAACCATTAAAAAGAATAAAATTTAACGTTTGAATATGTTGCATGAATAAGCAAATTAACTTCACAAAACAGAAAATGTCGTTTCGAATATGATTTTGTAATATCAGTAGTCATACGTTATTTTACATTTAAATGCCAAATTTTAATTTTTTTTCTGCTAATCGCGATGAAAAATTAAAATTCATTTATGTAGAATTTTTGTTTTGTTTTGGTGGTATGGTTATTGTATATATTTATATAAAAATATTGTTAATTGTAAATTTAGATATATTGTTAATGTTATTATAAAATTATTTGATTATTCAACCACTGAATCGTAACTATAAATAATCGGTACTTTACAGACACAATTGATGAATGACACCATTTTAAATTTAGTATAATCATTATCACCCCCACAATTTAACCTGATTTAACAAAATTGATAAAGTAGTTCAATTAATTTGTCAGTTTGTTTTTCTTTCTTAAATAGAACGTTTTTCTTAATAAACTGTATAGTTTAACATGGAAACCAAAATCAAAGAAACTCCATTTACTGCTTTAAGGAACTCTCATGAGCTCCAGTGGCTCAGTAGATTCACGCCGCTTCCCGTAAGCTCAGTAAAGTGAAGCATCATTTGCCGCGGGCAGTGGTTGGGAGTGTGACCACGGTGTACTCTCCTTCACTGGGTTGCTGGAACTCCATGGGTTGGGGACGTGTCCACGTTAATATGTGACGTCCAAAGTCCTTCCACTGGTGTGGCGTGGATGTGCAAAGGATGGTGCCAGCTCAGGTGTGGCCTCGTCACCTGACCGTGGTTCAAAATTACGAGGCACCTTAAAAAGAGCAAAGTCGTACTTTCACTTTCGTGGTGCTCTGATCCAAAACGAAAGACGCTCTTTATTGACTTAAATTCGCACAGCCAAAGGCATAGCGAGCTTGGCTTGTCCATGTGTCATAAACAACAACAGGAACTCTCATTGTAAGCAATTTTAATCGAATCCTTAAAAATAATAAAATCAGCTTGAAAGAAATAGGGGATTGGAAAATATTAAATTAATTTTCGTACTTAAAATAACTTACTAAAACGTTTTTTTGATTATTCGGAAAATAATTTCTTTTTACTCCAGCTTTAAATTTTATCAGTCGTAAAATCAATATTTTTTTTAAATAACGGTGGGCACTTGGATAACCAACCCTTAGCCCGGAAACTGCTACTCATTTGTAGTTACCCAGTGGACACCTGTGAACTAAGTAACGGAGGCGAGTAGCATTACCCACGCCGTACCACCACAAACCCGTTTATAGGGTGGGCCACATTCATGCATCATCTCAGAAGAAAGGACTGAGAGAGAGAAAGTAACTTCCATGACCGAACTGGGATTCAAACCCGGGACCCACAGGAGCGCTAACCAGGCAGTCATCGTTCGGCAGAAAAATCGATATAGATAACTTTGTTTTAACACTAATTTTAAATACTTTACAATTGAAATTTAAGACATAATTTCTTTTTAAATTGTGTCTTGTTTTTTGTAGAGGTATAAACTTTAAAACACTTGACTGAATTGACAATTTTTGCATTGCTATGGTTGGTAAGTTATTGAAAGTTGCTCGAAAACTAGAATTGATTCTAAACTACTAAATCTGTATGACAATCAACACTGGAGAAGGAAACGTTAAGTATCTACATCGCCACTTAATGTTGGCCCAAAAATTCCTGCTAAATCTCTATATTAGTAACGTATCACATATTTTTCGCTTGTGTTTGATTAAAGTATACCTTGTTGTTAAAGTCAATATGAATGGTGAGACAATTAAAATTTAAATATATATTTTAACCCATATTAATGAGGAAAGCTGTATTTATAGATCGATGTTTAAAATTTTTTAAACTTTTCTTCCTCACATTCTGGAGTTCAATGGGTTGGGGATATGTCCACGTAAATATATAACGTCCAAAGTCCTTCAGCTGGTATGGCGTGGATGTAGAGAGGAGGGTGCCAGCTCAGGTGTGAGCTCGTCACCAGACCGTAGTTCAAAATTACGAGGCACTTGGTGATGAGCGAGTATTTCAAACCTGTTAACCTAAAGGTACATCCGGGGCTCGGCTGCCCCGCTATGTATTCAAAACTTTCAGTTTCCTCGTATTCAAAACTTTCAGCAAAATATCTTTTATTTCTATTATCCACTAAAATATTTTGCATCGTGTTAAAATATCTTTTTAATTAACTATAGTTTAATTATAGTTTTATATTAATCTTAAAGCATTATTTTTTTAAATCAGAGAGGATTTCATTCCAGGAGGACTTTTCATAAATAGCGGCCCGTCATCTACCAAGAAAGAAAATACGAAAAATGTCCTACCATAAGTGTGCATGGAGAGAGAGCAGATGGGTAAAAATTCCAATGCCTTCTGTTGTTCAACCATGTCTAGAATTGAATACGAGTCCTATCACTTTGGAATTCTAAATTCAAGACGGGATGGGTCCTTGGTTTAATAATAGACACAGTATTCTTAACGCCCAATCGAAAGCTTTTATAAGTTATTTACTATCCGTTGCTTTTTGCTTTCCTTAAATTTTCATTGATAATATATTATCGATGAAATATGAGTTTATAATGATGATGAGTTTATAATATTTTTATATCTTTCAATAATTAGAAAATTGATAAATAAAAATGTTTACCTGCAGAATATGCATTCCGTTCCTTCCAGACTTAATCCTTGAAAATCCTCTTTTTATAATTCATAGAATCGAAAGAATATATTTTGCTAAAATTCGTAAATGAAATATTATATATTTATGTGTTTCATAATGACGTAATAAGACGGACACATTTTATCTTCTATAAAAAGTAGAAAAACTTACAAAAGTGCACACTTCAAGCACACAGCAATTTCTATAATTTTTACACTTTTAATTATCAAATACAATAAAGCACAAAATAATTTAAATTTTCACACAAAATCTAACACTGGATGCCTTTCCAGTTTTGAATTTAACTCAAAAGCCTAATTCCAGAATATTTGTAAGAGGCTGGTACAAAAATGGATGTAAAATAGCCTTCTCGGGACGTTTGCTAACAGTTCGTCCAAATGAGTTCATTAAAGGATGTCCTCAGAACATCCTTTCTAGGACGTTTGCTAGCAGTTCCTCCAAATGAGCTCATTAAAGGATGTCCTCAGAACATCCTTTCTAGGATGTTTGCTGACAGTTCCTCCAAATGAGCTCATTAAAGGATGTCCTCAGAACATCTTTTCTAGGACGTTTGCTAGCAGTTCCTCCAAATGAGCTCATTAAAGGATGTCTTCAGAACATCCTTTCTAGGACGTTTGCTAACAGTTCCTCCAAATGAGCTCATTAAAGGATGTCTTCAGAACATCCTTTCTAGGACGTTTGCTAACAGTTCCTCCAAATGAGCTCATTAAAGGACGTTCTGAGAACATCCTTTCTAGGACGTTTGCTAACAGTTCCTCCAAATGAGCTCATTAAAGGACGTTCTGAGAACATCCTTTCTAGGACGTTTGCTAACAGTTCCTCCAAATGAGCTCATTAAAGGACGTTCTGAGAACATCCTTTCTAGGACGTTTGCTAACAGTTTCTCTAAATGAGCTCATTAAAGGATGTCCTCATAACATCCTTTCTAGGACGTTTGTTAGCAGTTCCTCTAAATGAGATCATTAAAGGACGTTCTCAGAACACCCTTTCTAAGACATCCTAAGCACTCCCTGAAATGACATCCTGGAGACGTCCAAAACACATCCAACATGTCCGAGGATCAAATATGGACATCCTGGACGTCCGTGGGACGTTCATAGGATGAGGCTTGCTATCTGAGTAGAGCTGTCTTTGAATTTTTAATCTTACGCACATACCAATAAGTATTGAAGGAAAACAAAAACCACATCCCATTAATCAAGAGTGGTTGATTTCTAACCTGAGACTTTTTATTCCGAACAGAGCTGGGTTAACTTTATGCCATATTGAAGTGTAATACTGAAGTATTTTGATATCGAGTAATGACTACTATTGACCAAAGGGTGTTTTAAGCCATTTTCAATATCACCACTTAATTTGCCTTCCGGGAGCACTTTTGAGATAGTGAGTCGTATTCACGTGAAGCATGGGAGAGAATTTTGGAAAGAACCTTTTTTTTTAGGAGAAGATAATTATTTTTTTGTAAATGATTTCGTTCAATATAATCACTAAAACTGATATTTTTAATGTTGAACTAAGCGAAAAATTCTTGGTGTCTTGAAATTAAAAATCAAAAATTTTAAATCAATCTTTAGCTTTAAAATATAATTACACTTTCTGTCTCAATTTGACGAGCAATATTTACTGAGTGAAAAAAAGGAAATTAATTTCAAAATACGTATTTATATTTAAATACTAATATTCTTTCTCTAATTTAAATAAAGTATAAAAATTATAAATGCCTAGAAAATTTACACTCAGCAAAAAGAAAGTTAAGAATAAATCAAAATTGTATTAAATTAAATAAAATGTTCAGTAAAAAGTATTTTTATATGAAATTATCGCGCTTGGTTCAATGGCATGTGAATAGTTGATGTATATAATGTGTTATATAATTATTTTTTCAAACAAAAAGCACAAAATTCCATAAATTTGCCACTTTGCTTAAAGATAAAATTATTTCTGTTCTAATATTAAAAAACTTCCAAACATTTGCGATCATTAAAATTTGATAAAAACAATACGCATTCTTTTTATTAATTTTGTATTGAAAAGTTTAATATAAATATTCCCAATTAAGAATCTAAATAATAAAAACAATTCTAAGGAAAATATAATATGGTTAAAAATTATAATCTTTGTTGACATTTTCATTTTTTTGCGAGTCTTCAAAAATTTGTTATTTTATAGAAACTACGTTGAAATCTGCAACTATCATTTGGTATTCATGTGTTATTACTATGTAAAAATTTTTTACATAGTAATCTACATAATAAAAAAATAGCAGACGATTAGTAGCCCCCTTTATATAAAAAAATCTACATAAAGGCTACTAATCACCTGCCCTTTTTCAGCATCTGTATTTCATTTTACAATGCTTAAAAATTTTTTTTAAATAAATGAATTTTAATTTGATTAATTCGGAATTAAATTTAATAAATGTTTTTTTAATAAATTACACTGTTGAATTCTTTTTGTCGATCCATTAATCTTGTTTATTATTATTTTCAAGTGGCATTCTCCAGGGAAACATCATCAAAATGGCTGCTGACGGTCATGTTTACCGCTGTAACCATAACTACTATTCACAAATCATTAGGGAGCAATTATATACAATTAGTTAATGAACATGTTAATGCTGCCAGCTGTCTGCGTTAACTATTTGAAACATGCATAATCCATACGAATTCCATTTGAAAAAAATTGTGTTTTCACTTAAATTAACAAACTGTGTTAAGATAATGCGCATTAGATTTTGTGTAATATTTCGAGCAAAATACAATACATTATAACTTACATAAAATTTCGATATTAGTTTGTATTGATTTTTGAGAACTCTTACATTTAAATAATATAATCGAAATCATTAAGATACGATGTTTATTTTTAGAATAACTCTTGAAACAGCAGATTAATTACAATGATTTATATAAAAGCTAGGGCTAATGAAATTTCTTATAAGTATTAGAGATAAAGTACATGAATTCCTCAATACCCAAATGAGAGATTATTGAAAAATTATTCAACGTTTGAAAATATTATATTCTTATTTTAAAAGAAAAACATAAATTCTTAAATAAATACTTTTGTTAAAGTAAAAGATAATTGGGAAATGAAAACTATTTATTTTATATTTTTTGACGCTTGTTCTGTTGTATTACAAAATGTATTAAATACATAGGAATATTAATTCAAGATTTCATATGTTATTAATTTAAAATGATGAAATATAAAACTCTTATTTTAAAGTTGCTTTCTCATTTATTTTTTCCCATTAAACTCTATTTAAATGGTTAAAAAATTTGACTATTTTTTATAGGTACTGCCCTGTAGTAAAAGATTTAAAAACTTCAAGAGTGGGGAAATTTGCATTATTCAGAATATTTTAGCAGTCGTATTCAGATGTCGGTTGTAAAGAAATTTAATTATTCATTATTTAATTATTGATTCCATTAATAATAAATAACATTGAATTTGAGTAAAACGAAATATTACAGTAATGAGTGAATTAATTATGCATAGAATAAACATATGTAAAAGCTGAAATAAAACAAATATAGTTTCAATTTATTTATTTTTTCAGAAAAATAATTTTAAAAAATATCTCTCAAGGGAGAACATTTTTTATAAAAAGCTTTACAAAGATATAATTTAATTCATATTGCCATAAAAAAAGATTTAATGCTCTTTTTCGAAAATGCTAATCAGTTTCAATTCATTCCTTAAATATTTAACAATGTTATTAAGGATATTTCACTTATATTTTTTGATATAAATTTTTTGTATATTATTATATTAATGAAGAGTTTTCACTCGAACTAAATTAGGAAATCAAAAGCTAAATTATGAATTAATAAAAAATATGACTAATTAAATTAAATTCAAATACATTATAAAGTTCAATAATTTTTCTATGAATAATGAGAACTAAATTCTTTTATGGTGCAGTGCATCTTCATAAGATGCATTCGTAAATAAACATGTCTGTGTGCAGAAGATTAACCCGGCTTTGAATAGAAAAAAAAAGAATTCTTATTCTCTTGAAAGAAAAAGTTTATATATATATATATATATATATATATATATATATATATATATATATATATATATATATATATATATATATATATATATATACATAAATATATATATATATATATATATATATATATATATATATATATATATATATATATATATATATATATATATATATATATATATATATATGTATGTATGTATGTATGTATGTATGTATATATATATAAGATAAAACATGAAGAAAATTGAAACCAGAAATATAAAATTGGAAAGATATTAAATTATATGATGCAAATGATAAGAAGAAGGCATAGGGACCACGTCTTCATCAGGAGGGAGATGGCCAGCTATGCAAAATGAACACTCTTTTCTGACATGCTCGAAGGACAAATGTCTAAAAATCTTCGAGCAATTCCCCCGAGGAGTGTTCGTATTAGCAGAATAAATATGTATGCAGAAAAGGTGCAGAAAAATAAAAATACTCACAATAGATGAAACATAAGTACAGTAGAAAAATACATGTAGAAAATACATACAGTAGAAAAATACATAATACAAGTGCCAGTAAATTAGATTGAATTTATATATGAGAATAGTAGGAAATTGCCAAAAGTAAATTTGAAATTAGAATAAAGAAATATTGCCAGAAGTAATTAAATTCAAAATGTTAAAGTGGTTTAGAAAATTAAAGAGGTTTAGAAACATGTAGTAAATTTGAAATTAAAATATGTTAAAGGGGATTTAAGCTTAATTATGTATAAAATAAAATAAAGTGTATATATGTAGGTGTTTTCAGGATTCTTGCAAGAACTACAATGCTTGGGTGGCCCTTCTGTAGTTAGAAAAACTACGAATCACTTCAATCTTACAAGCGATTACCTACTTCCTACATATTTTAAAATAAAATTAATTGGAATATTGTTATATTTTAGGTGAGTTATTAGGCGTTTAATTTGATTTTTAGTATATTCATAATTGTTACAGATTACATAAATGCGATTAAATTCATTACTTATACGTTTCTGTATATTTTTAAAGAAATATTGGAGTTCCAGGAAATTAACTTATTAACATGAAAATTAAACTGATTAGTTTTGTCGAAAACGTCTATATATGTAGTGGAATTATCAATAGTGATAAATAAATACAGAAATTCTGTTTTAGTTTCACATAAACTAGTTTTAATTAAAGAAGTTCTTCAGGGTAAATAGTTTTAGAAATATGTTCAAATTTTAAATTATTGAAAATAATGAAATCATCTATGTATCGAAAAGCAAAAGGATATTGATGAAAGAAGTGTTTTTCAAAATAATGTAGAAATAAATTTGCTAGTGTGCTAGAAAAGTTGTATCCCTGTGGAATTCCACAATTTTGAATAAAAATATTTTCACCTTTAAATATAAAATTATTATCAATACATATTTTAACTAAATTATTCCAGTAATCAAAATTAATATTTAATATGTTTCCATAGTCCTGATAATAAAGGCTAAGTACATCGTTTAATTTATCAATGGAAATACTAGTAAAAAGGTCTTTAAAGTCAAAAGAATTAATACAATAAATATAATTTTTTGATAAAAAATGCAAAATAGGTTTATTATTATTAATGATCCAAGTGGCTTCTGATTTAACAATATTGTCTAATATATTATTAAGGAATTTAGCAAAAATGATTCCAGGTTTATTCATGTATGTGTGTGTGTATGATTTAGTACCACAGGTGATAAATCTAAGCTTTATAGGAATTTTGTGAAATTTAAGAATGACTGTTAAATAAGGAAACTCTAATTTATAGTTGCTAATATTTAAAAGTTTATAAAGCCCAGGGATTTTTTTATTAATAATATTAACTGTGGAGTTTAAACGTTTATATGTGGTGGAATTTAACGTCTCATTATCAATTAAATCTAAATAAAATTTCTTACAAAAAAATGCGTAATTATTAGAGGCTTTATCTACTGGCGTAATGATGAAGTTATCTTTTAGATTATTAATGGCTGGTTTTAATGGACCAAGCTTAATACCAGGAAATGTTAAATTATTGACAAAAATAAAGTCCTTAATTTTATTAAAAAGTTTAGACTTCTAGACTAAAAAATTCAATAGGTACATTGTAAAAATTTGAAATTTTAAAGATAAATGAATCAATATTATGTAAAATTTTATTATTTTATTAAAATTTAATTAAAATTTAATTATTTTAATTCTATTTAGTTGAAAAACTGGTCTATATTTAGTCCCTTTACTTAATATTTCTTTTAATTTAGGGTCATTGACAATGTTTAAATCACCTGTAATAATATGACCGAAATCAGTATTAAGAAATATTATGTACTGCTTTTGTGTGTATGTATGTATCTTAAAGAAACAATATTAGAAATCATATATTTTATCATAAATTTTTTTTAGAAAGATTTACTCTTAATTTTATAAAACATATCAAACTCTTTCACTTGTGAAATTAAGACATTTACATAAATGATATAAATATTTTTTATAAATAATTATTATTAATCATTTTATAAAAAAATGAGGATACCTTTTATTGATAGCCTTGTAATAATTACTTTCAAAACCTTTCATTTTTCATCTGAGAAAAAAAATGGACAAACATTAAAGAAAAAGCTTTATTTTTATATAAAATATAAATAGAAAAATAATACTTCCTTTTAGAAATTCAGTATATATTCTGAAATAATTTAATTCTGAAACTATCTTGTAAGAAAAAAAAGCATTAGAAAGTACGAATAGTTAAAAGCAACATAAATTAATATTTGATTTGATAAGTTTCCTGTTTTAAGATACTAACATCCATTCTTACCATAATAATTTAATAGTTTAAAAATTGTTTTCAGGATTTTCCTGCATACAAATAGCAAGTTTAACTTCGATATAATTTTTCCTAACGGAATAATAAACATCTGAAACATTACCCACGGTGTGAAATACGCTCCATCCATTCCAGTTCACCAAGCATGTTAGTTCAAGTGAGATAAGCTATAAAAACCGGATACCCCAGGGTCATATGATAAAAGATGCGGACTTACGTTGCCTAGGTAACCATTCTGATGAATGTAGCGACGCTCCGGAGAAGCGAATAATGAATGTCGGTGATGAATTTCGCTTCTTTGCATCATTATTCATGACCCCTCAGTTTATAAGGAAACACCAGGAGAACCTAACCTTCTTTCCTTAATTTCTAATAAGGACTTGATGCGGTCAGGCTGCTTGATTAGCTAGTCCTGATGAGAACTGTTTTCCTTAGCCTTTTTCATTAGCAGAGGGGGAAAATATGAGAAAGAACTTATAATTAACTGTTTGAATGCTTATTTTCAAAGTTTGCTCCTAATTAAGCTACATTTATAACTTTTTACTGGGTCAAAAAGCTGAGTAAAATGGCGTAAGTCATTTTTGATTTTATATTTCTAAGAAGTTTTGTAAATAAAGTTTTCGGGAAAATTGGGAAATTAAAAATGAAGATTAATGTAGTAGCTTAAGCTGGGGATTTTGTAGATACTATTTAAAGTTTCAATTGGTTGATTTGCGAGAAATTTTAAATTAGTCAAAAATAAGTTTTATTTATCGAAAATTTATGTCTGACTAATCCTTTTATGTTTCATAGAAATGTTAAGGCTGAATGGAAAATAATGTCATATTACATAATATTAATTTCCTCGTGAATAATTTTCCTTTTTGGTAAAAAAAAGTTAATTTTTAATATATTTATGAAAAAGAAAATTGCATAAATAGTTTACACCTAACAAAAGACTACTATATAATTTAACTATATATAATTTAACTGAATTATTGCAATGTGACCCAAACTGATATCACACATTTTATATATCTCACATATATATCGACATGTGTAGATAGTATTTACATAGCAGTGCAGACAAGCAATGGATTGCACCTCTAGGTTAACAAGGTTTGGGATTCTCACCTATCACCATGCGCCACGTCATTTTGAAGCACAGTCAAATGACGAGGTCACACCTGAACTGGCGCTCTTTCTTATATATAAGCGCAAGATGAAAATTATTTTGTTGAAAACACCCAGTTTAGTCACATTACTTTGCAATACAACAAAATTAAAAAATAAGATGCCTCGACATTCAAGAAAAACTCCATTTTCGATAATATATTTTTGAAAGAGTTATGGAAAAGCAAAAATGCTATGTTTAATCATTGTCATATGATTTCAATTTATTCGTCCTACATTTACGGATCGTACATACATAAATATTTATAAAATGACATAGCATGAAAATTATCTTTTTGAGAAAATATAACGAAGAAACAATATTTTACAGTACAAAAATAAAAGCTAATATCTTCTTTGATTATTTAGAGAAAAAAAAAGAATAATTTTATGCGATAACATCGTTTAATTTTTTAATTTCATTTTTTTATTATTAATTATTGTTTTCAGATAAAATATTTTGGAATAACAACATCTATTTTGGATTACCAACATTTTAAAGTTTTGAAATATTTTTTTTATGTTTGATGCAAGACACATATAGCATTTAGTTCTACGCTTAAGAAAAATGGTTGTTTAAATCGCGTTTTCTCAGATAAAGTTGTTTCTTCTTCTCAAAATAAAATATTCTGCATTCTTCCCATTTCTTTACGCTTAAGCGAAAAGCACGAAAACCCACATCACTTAAATTGCAAGCATAGTAGACACCTTCTTAGCAGAATAATCTTTACTTACAAAGAATGTCTACTTGAACGTAAACGAAAATTTTTACCTCTGCGAAAATGAAGTCGTTTTTCATTTTCAGCAGAGACAGCGAGTTTGAAGCATAGAAACGTAAACTTAAATAAAACAGTTTCTATTATATATATCTCATTAAGCATCAATTAAATGAAGGTACTTCAAAATTTCTAAATAATTTATCCCATAAGAAAAAATCTTTAATTTCATTAATATTTTTAACTCGATATTTTTGTTTCATATATTTTTGAATAAAAAGATTTATCATCGTAAATATATTCCCAATAACAACATTATAATACGCTGAAACGAGATTTCTACGATATGTCCTTTTAAGTAGAAATGTATAAAAAAAAGAAATTTATATGATAAAATGAAAAATTTCATGGTATTTAACTTTTTCTTTTATCACATGAAATTATATGCATATCTGCCAACCTTGGAGAAAAAAATCAGTAGATTCAACTGATTTTGAGAGAGAAAATCAGGAGACACTAGCAATATTTTTGCTTGAATGTTTAAAATGGTAGGACCGCAAAAAGACAATTTTTTACTCTTTAGATTATATATTCGGAAAATGATTTCTGCTAAACATATTTTGCGTTAATCTTAATATTTGAATAAAATATTCATCAACCTCATAAAGGAACTAAGAAAAATAAAAGAGCATACTACACGTGAAAAAATAAACATCAATGTTTATGTCCCAATATTTATTTTATAAGGCAAACTTTACTACTCTAGTGCAATTTATAAATATTAAAGTTATAAAATTAAATAAAAACATAAAATACATTATTAAATAAGTTGAATTCAAAGAAAAATATTTTCCAAACTAAATTACTAATAACTAGTAATATTCATCCTAATTGAACTGCTTATGTAAACAAGCACCTGGTGTCTGCTCTGAATGTTAATTATATGACTGCCAACTCGTAGGAGTTTTCAACCCTCAAGTAATTAAAGCGTCGTCCTTAACAGGTGGGGTTCGAAACCCAGAGGAACACATTTTCGTGATATTATAATATCACATAATATATTATAATAATTATATTAGTGTGTGCCATCTGTTGACTATTTAAGCTACTAAAACAACTCAGTAACACTTTTTTTCGGCAAAATTTCGGCTATTTTTAAATTGTTTTACTGAAATCACCAAAAATCAGTAGATTTTCATACCTTATCGGGAAATCGGGTAAAACGAGGAAAAATCACGAGTTTCCCGATAAAATCAGTAGAGTTGGCAGCTATGTAATACGTATTTGAGAGAAGGAATGTTTTTATATTGATGAAATCATATTAAAATTAGCAAGAAAAAAATTAAATAAAGAATGTTCATGTTTTTGGAAAAAAATTCCTTTAATGTATTTGAATATAATTTGTTTTTATTCCAAATAAAAACAAAAACCTCTTATTTCATCACTGTGAGCATAGACCTGAAAATATGGTTTTACCTTGAAATAAAAGTGTTATTTTAATTAGACGTTATTAGTTTAAATATACAGTTATTTTATCGTATATATTTAGATGCATTTATCACGAAATATAAGAAGATTAGAAAGGCTGTCTTAAGTTTAATTACTCATTTATTCATTCTAAAAAGTGTTTATTCAGAGACGCGTGCATGAAATATTTTTTCCTTGAAATATTGAAGCTTACATTTTAAGCTTACATTGAGGAGACCGTAGCTAATTTAAGCCATGGCTAATTAAATTTAGCCTTCATTTCCTTTTCCTAAGTAAGCTCGTATTCCAAATGTGTTATTAGAACAACTTTTTTCAAAACAAAATATAGGTTTCAAGTTGCATGAATCCAGTATTTTTTACCGCTTCAATGTAAGATATATTTCTTTCAAAAAATAGGCAGTTGATATTTAATTTTAATAATTTCATATGAAAATGTATTCCCTTTTATATCTTACTTATTTTAACTTTATGTTGTAAACTATATCAAGTTAAAATTTTGACGCTTAAAATAATTTTATTTAAAAGGAATAAATGAAATGTAACATTTGTTGACGTCTTGGGCCAGCTATGCTGGAATTATGAGGTATGCTGCTCCACTTTTCCAACTGAACCATAATTTGGTGCGGAGTCCGACTTCCTCAGTATACACATGCCATAGTTACACGTTTATAGGGTAGGCAGCCATTCTTACAAAGGAAGGACAAAGACAGGATAGACGAGAGAGAAAGTACATCCATGCCCCAATCGGGATTCAAACCCGGGATTGTCCTATCTGCAATCAGGCACGCCGACGAGTAGACAAATGTAATATTAATTTTGCTATTTTAAATAATGTGCGTTAATTGCAATAATTTTAATTCGTAATAATAAAAATTTTAAATAAACTTTAGTATTATTTGACAAAAGAAATGCTATTTGTGGAATCTATATTTTTCAACAATACTCAAAGTAGCCAAGTGATAGGACAAAGCTCTTAGAATGGAAAACCACGGGTTCTATGCCAATTTCATTTGAGCAGTGAGTTGTTTTTCGCTTTCTGCATGCGTATTTGTCAAGTGGGTGTTTGAAATTTTCCGTGTTTTCTTAGTTGTGGTATGTGAGTATGGCCAGTTATACAAAAAAAGGTCTTCTTAAAATGTACCCCAGCTATAAATTTCACAAAAAAGATAAAAGAATTAACTCCTAAATATATTTAATAACCAGGTAATTAAGCTGTAAAAAGGACTTAATATTAATATTAAGTTATTTTAATTAATATTTTTGATAAATGCTTACATTAATTGAATAAATGGTTGCTATTAACATGTAAATAACTAAATTGAATATAAGTATCCTTTTCCCTACTTCGTATAAAAAATTTAAATTTTCATAAATATACTGCATTGATTTTGCAATTATTTTACAATTCTTATAGAAACTGGTATTTCATTTTATGTTTCATTATTTTTTAATGTGTTCGATTCTTAAAATTCTTAAAATATCTCTAACTGATTAAAAGTATCTCTCTGAAACTTCAAAAGTAACAGAAATTTCTGAAGCATTACATTAATAAAAACACTTACTAATTTCACATGTTTCTCAGAATTCCGATTGCTAACCCTTTTCTTCACAACAAAGAACCAATCAGAGCATGTCTTATCGGATATGCTCTTTTAAAATAGGCTTAAGTAAAGATGACAGAGTCAGCAATTTTTCTCCTAATTCCAAATTTCTTTTTCATTTTTCTCATTTAGAAGTCTGCAGCTTTTACATCAAAATCTAATTTGGTGAGGTTTTTTTCTAGGGGAGGGTGAAATAATATTTTTTCCCTTGTTCTTTCTCACTCCTGTACTGAAATAATAATTTTCCCGCTTCAATTTACCCAAAAGAAACTTCATCGTCAGCATCTGGCAACGATGAAGAAATGGAAGGAAAAATCGTTATTATTTTACGATTTATTATATGAGAAAAAAATAAAGATGTCTTCCTCAACTCAGCGAGTTTTTTTGAGAGGAAAAATACGGATTTTTCTAAGGCACGTATTTCCATATTGTCTGGTGTTTTTCTTCCTTCTTTCTCTGCATATTTCTATGGAAGGTTTAGCATCGCAGACGATTTTCTTTTCACCAGCTTGAGAATAATAATCACAGCTCTAAATTAGAACATTTTTTCTCGCCAGTGACGATTCTTCATGCAAATAAAGGTTCATTTATGGACCCCTGAAGAACGCAGGTAATGTTTTTTGTTGTGATTTACTCTTAAAAGAACAACACTTCCACTTTTGGGAAACATGGGAGAAGAAAAAAAAAAACATTAGGAAACTAGAAATTGGTGAGTGGCGTGTTTTTTGCCACAAAAGTTTTTATTTTTTAAAAATTCATGCCAAATTCTTTATTTGATGAAAAAATTCCTTCTATCCCATTCTTTATGTTGATTTCATGAGAGTCTAAAAAAAAAACAAGGTGCATTAAAAAGTTGAATGTACGGGGAATACTATTCATTTTAGAAATGATCTCACATATTTTACTTTGATAAAAAAAAGTTTATGAATAATAAGAGATAGTTACGTTAGATCGATGTATGTTGTTAAAATAAAATTAAATTTGGATGAAAAATAAATTATGTACTATCATAGAAAGAATAAGAACTGAATTAATCTACGAATGAAAAAATGTATTCTCTATAAATACATTTACACTCATGATTTTTTTAGTTTTGCTTTCACTTTTTTTATTGTAAATTACAACTTTTCATTCTTCATAATAATTTATGCAGGAAAGACTTTTTAAGGATAGATATCTTATTAGAACAAAGCTCTTTTTTTAATAAAACATTGCCAACTGTTTATTTGTCTTTTGCACTATAAATTCATTGTGTACATCTTTCCCAATTATTACAATCACTTTTCTAACTCTCAATAAAAAAACTATTGAAAAAATGTTATTTTAGAATCCCCTTTTATCAGGCACAAATGTTGTTTTTTAGCAGAAAATTATTTTCGGCAGATTTTTATAAATGTGTCAGTTTTTATAACCAAAAGCAAATAAATTGTAAAACTTTTGTAAATTTTATACGACTTTCTTCAACCAAAATTCCAATCTGTATTCTAAAATTTTTTTGCATATTTGAATGCTGAGTTACATAAAATGCAATCCGCAACAAAATACAAGTTTTTCAAGTTTAAAAGTTTGCAATTTCGATTGTAAGTAAAATTTCATAATTTTAGAAATACCTATCTGCATTTTAATTTCATTTACAGATGAACTCCACAAATCCATACATCTCCAGTACATAACTTTATTTCATGAGAAGCATAAGCAAAGTGTTATTTTTGGTATAAAGCGGTTAACCCTGGATTTCTTAAATCGTATCGTATATTTCGGAGTAATTTAACCGGAGTAATAAGTTTTAATGTCGTATATTTCGGAGTAATTTTTGACGGTTTATCACTGATCCCTACATATTTCTAAGTATAGGAACAAATTAAGACGATGTACTCAGAGAATGTAAATTAAGAGGGATTCGCTCATACCTGTTATTTCTATTACAAGCTATGCCCAAAACAATTTATATATATTTTTGTGAATATTATAATAATTTACTGTTTTGGACACAGCTTAATAGACAGAAAAAGCAAGTTGTAAGGACTTTTAACATCCACAGCATAAATTGAAGGATTTTTCATAGATAGTGAGCGGTAATCACGTGTAGCAATTGCGGAAATTTGGAAAATTCTCAAACACCCTCCCTGCAGACGTGTATACAGAAGGCAGAAGGGTATTATCCCTACCCTATTGTGAAACAGAGATTGCATCGAACGTTGGACCTTATTTTTCAAAAAACGCTGTCCTACCATAAGGCTATAATGAACCAAGTTACTGCTTATATTGAATGAATATGCTAAAATACTGTCCTAGGATTAGGCTTCAATAAACCAATTAATAAGTTACTGCTTATATTGAATGAATATACTAAAATACTGTCCTACCATTAGGCTTCAATGAACCAATTAATAAGTTACTGCTTATATTGAATGAATATTCTAAAATACTGTCCTACCATTAGGCTTCAATGAACCAATTAATAAGTTACTGCTTATATTAAATGAATATACTAAAATACTGCCCTAGCATTAGGCTTCAATGAACCAATTAATAAGTTACTGCTTTTATTGCGTCAGAAAACTCTCCATTTCTTATGAATGTGTAACTTTCATATGACAATATTGCTTCTGAAAAAACTGTATACCCTTGTCTTTATCTGTCCAGGAAATATTTTGTTTATTGTTGTTATTGAGCATCCTGCTGATTTCATTATATTTTTTCTTGCAAAAAGTAAACCGAGTCCGAATTTTGTATTTCATTTTAAAACTTCATGAAGAATGATTTTATCCAAATTAAATACTTTGAAAGTAAAAAAAACTTAATCATAACTGTAAATAATGGTGAGTACATTTTAATAATACTGATGTATTACTTTAAAATGGTCATAATAAATATTAATTATTAAAATCCATAACTTGTAAGGAATGTTGAAGAAGTTAATAAGGAAGAAAGGACATCTTTATAAATATTGTCTGACTTCCATCGATCTTACGCTACGATATTTATGGTCTTAGCTCTGATTGACAAATTAGATTATATCTGATCACTCCAACAAATAATCAGTGTCTTGGATTTCGATAGAATCAAAAAGATAACCTTCTTGAAAGAAAGGAAAATATGAATCTTAAATCAAATGAAAGAATATAGCAAAAAGATTGGAATAATAAGCAATTTATTTAATAAACTGAAGTTTCCCCTTCTTTTTATTATATGCTACAAAAATCTTTTTGATTTATATCGTTAGATTAATTATAATTAAACAAATAACTTTTTGTTTGAAAAACTTAACAATATTTTTACAGTCAGAACGCTCTTTTATATCACAAAAACATAATGGAGTACGTCCTAACTTAGTCTAAAAATAAAACTTTTGTTGTTGTTACTAATGACACTTGGACAAGCCAAGCTCGCCATGTTCAGGCAATGAGAATTTAAGTCGATTGGGAGCATCTTTCGTTTTAATCAGATCACCATGAAGGTGAAAGTAAGACTTTGCTCTACACACATGCCATAGGTACTCGTTTATAGGGTAGGCAACCATTCACACCTCATTCATACAAGGAAAGGACAAAAACAGGATAGATAAAGAGAGCAAGTACATCCATGCCCGAACCGGGATTCGAACCCAGGACCTCCTTATCCGCAGTCAGGCACTCTGACCACTAGACAAGTTGGTTGGCAAAACTTTTGTAAAAATATGTAAACATGTTTGAAAAACGTAACAAATTAATTTTCCTGAGTAATTAAAAATTTTTCCGGTCCCGGTTCCGAATTCCGGTTCGGGCATGGATGTTACATTTTTTCTCTGTTCTCTCTGTGTTTCTCTATCCTTTCTTCTGTGATAATGTATGAATGTGGCCCATCCTATAGACGGATTTGTGGTGGTATGGCGTGGGCAACCACTACTCGCCTCCGTGACTTGGTTCACAGGTGCCCGCAGAGTAACGATAAATGAGTAGCAGTTTCTGCCCTTGTTGTGGTATAGGGTTCATCACCTAAGTGCCCACTGTTGGAAAAAAAAAACAACTCAAAATAATATTGAGAAAATATGTATTAGTAATTTTAAAAATCGTATATTAGTGTTTTATTACTCGTAGCGTAAATATTTAGACAAGTGTAATCACACTATTATTGTCCCACAACTATTTTCCATTCACAACTATTTTATAGAAAAAGATAAAAATAAATAGTGCCGTATAATCCATGATTCCAAATTCTGAATTTTTTTGGTGATCAAGAAATGTTGACAAGATGACGTATCGTGATGTGCGCGATGACGTAAATACTAAGGTTAAAAAAATAAAATTTTCTGCATAATTCTTACAGGTCTCCAATATGTATGACGTAATAAAAACGAGATCGCCACAGATACATAAGAAAATCCGTGAAAAAAATCGCCAATCTTCAAATTTGGCATCATGAATTATACGGCACCTGTGTCAAATAAATTGATTAGACGTAAAATTAATTCTCCTAATTGTTTATTTTGACAATAGTAACAACTGCCCCAACCACTCAGTTATTGAGTGATTGCGCAAGAATCGACTAAGAATTGCCTCTCATTAGTCAGATATAGAAGCTAAAAGAAATAATGTAAAAGATGCATCTATTGCAGATACTACAATCCATTTTAAAGGATTTTATATGTTTATCACTTTTTGTATGTAAGGATTAATTGGATCATGATTTGCTCCAGACGACTAAATACATCCACATTTAAGTTGAGAATTGAGCTCATTAATTGTTGAATTGAAAGCCTGAGTTCTAACAATTCAACTCAGCAAATAAGTTGATCATAAAATAATAAAATACTTTAGATTTCAATACTATAATCTATTAGGGCGCTCCGTGGTTGATTGGTCAAAGTATCACTCCGCTAATCGCTTGAGAGCATAGGAGTGTGGGTTCGATTCCCATCGTGGCCCTGGGTGTTTTCTTCGTTATTCTTTTGTGGTTGTACATCTGTCATTGTGCTATTTGTCCTATTATGGACGAAGACTTACAAGCGGATCTCGAGAACCAAGCATACAAGTCTGAAAATATATGTAATGTAATAATAATAATATAATTTATTATCTATATCATTCAAACGTTAATTTCGTACATAGCTATTTAAGCAATATTACACTTTCCAAAATTTAAATTTGATCATGAATTATATAAGCCAAAGTAGACTTTTAACAGGACTCTTATCAATACCATCCTACTATGAAGGATAATCTGGAAGAACGGTAATTAAAAATCAAGGTAGTTTAATATCTGATAAGCGCGGGACATGGAACATAATATATCTGAAGCAGATCAAAATTTTGAATTTTCTTGTCTATTTGAGGAGTTTATAATGTTGAATTTCACTGTCTCAAAGTGTGCTAAACACTTTTGTTAACTGCTAGACAAAAAGAGCAAAGGTTCTCGCTAATCCATCCATTAAACTGCTGATGATCCAGGAAACATTGACTAGATTTACGAGTTTGGTTCCAAAAGCATTGAGTTGAAAGTAGGTAAAAAAATATAAGCAAAAATCTTTTGAAATCAAGATTCTATGTATAAAAAAATCTTAAAGCTTGTAAAAGTTTTATGACTCAAGTTATGTATTGTTTCCATGTTTGGGTCCCTATTGCTTCTAAAGTTAATCTTTGGATAACCAAACTTTTTAATCATTTAAGATCTTACATGTCATAAATGAATATCAACTTTACATGCGAGAAAACCAAAGGTAGAACAAGTAGCACAAGAAACGTTTTTCTTGTTTTAAAATTCTCAGTGGGCAATGGAATATTATTAATTGAATTTTATTGATCATATGTGTGTTTGTCAAACACATGTTAAACTATAGAATTCTTCATTTCGCACTGCTTCATGATTTGAAACCTCATAGTAATTAAGCATAATTAAGCATGTTTGACTTTTAAGAATTCATTTTATTATTTTTAAAGTGAGTTTTATGTGTTTTACAAAATGGAATGGTGACATACTTAAAAAAATTATTTATATATATTTTTTCAAAACTTTATATTTTGTATCATAAGCAACGAATGTAATCCTTGCATCTGGTTATGGAAGTTACAAGATTAATATAATTTTAACAATTGAATAGTTAATCTCTTTCACAATTATCTTTTCAAATCATAGCTTCTTTAAAGAATTTTGCATTTCTGAATATTGAAAAAATTATTTATCAAATTATAGGAAATCTATTTAGGTAAGCTTTAATGTAAAATTCCATCATTTTAAATTAAAAAGCTAAACTAAACTCCATGGCACGACAGCCCATGTGGGCCAAGGCCTAGAGTGCCCATAACTGTTTTCATGACCGAGGGCCCTGGGGTGCGAAGCATATGTCCCAGTTAAATGGTCAGCCTAACGTAAGACCCCCAAGTGTTTAGTTCCCAAGCATGCTTGGCACTCAGTTAATCGACCCACTGAAGGGATGAAAGGCTGAGTCAACCTTGCCCAGCCCGAGGATCGAACCTCGGACCTGTGTCTTGTGAGCGTGAAACGCTGCCGCTAAGCCACTGGACTTCAAATCTAAAAGCTGGAAGTACTAAATACTATTCACTGTATTAAGTATTAAGAGTTTTGATTCAATTAGTTTAAATACATCTTCAGCTGCTTTAAACTAAAGATACTGAATTAAACTAAAGCTTACAGACGTAAAGTTATTTCGAAATTTACTTTTGCCCTTAGATAATTTCGCTGGGAATTCAAGTTATCAAGGGAAAATAATTTAAAAAAATATTTAAATTCAGAAAAAGTTAATCTGGTGATAAAATATTTTTGTTTAATGCTACCTTTTATAAAATGGCGTTATATTGTATTCTAATTCTTTTTAATAATTTTTTTCCTTAAAGCATATTTCCTTACCGCTTCTTCACTACATTTAATATTGTCAAGTAGATGATGTTATCACTACTGTGGTTTTCTAATGAGACGGAAGGATTTTTAATTACAAGACTATTTGAATAAAGTGTTTGAGCTTAAAGTCAACAAAATCACTTTATACAAAGAACTAAGCGTTAGCGCAACTTGTTTACAATTACCGATTTTTGATCGATATTCAAGAACATTTAGATTCAGTTATTTTCGAGAAATACACTGCTGGCCACCTTAAATGCAACACCCTGAAGGAAACATGCAAAGAACATGAAATTTACAATATGAGTTAGCGGAGGTGAGATATGCAAATGATTAGAATTTCAGCGTAAATGCACATCACGCGCGCCTGTAGCGCCACTTCAAAACGCTATTTAAGGCTTGGAGATTTCGACGATTTTAAGTTCGGCAATTTTGTTTTTCTTGCGGTTTTTTTTTAAACGATCAATTATGCCTTGTAGAAAACGGCGATCATTTTTTGATCAATTATTCTAGTTTGACAGAGGAAAGATAGTGGCCTATACCGAGATTGTAGATTATCTTTCAGGGAAATCGGTAGTCGTTTTGGACGAAACCAAACAACTGTAATGCAGATTTGTGATCGTTGGATGCAGGGGTACGATGGACTGACGCGTGTTCCATTGCATCCACATCAGTGCACCATTTCTCGTGAAGACAGGAAAATTGTGATCATGGCAGAGAGGGATCGCTCTGCCACATCACAAAACATAGCACAACACATTCAGTCTGTAACGCATCACCCAGTGTCTGCCCGTACCATTCGACGCCGCTTATAGCAGAGAGATCTGTCCGCAAGACGTTCATTGTTCGTCTACCCTTCACGCAGAAACACAGATGTCTCCACCACCAATGGTGCAATGAAAGAAGGATGTTGACGGCAAAATGGAATGAAATTGTCTTTACTGATGAGTTACGCTTCTGTATGCAACAACACGATGGTAGCATTCGAATCTGGCGACATCTTGGAGGGAGGATGGATGCTGAACAACAGCGTTGTGCACCCCCACACTATTCCTGTACCGGGTATTATGGTATGGGGTGGTATTGGATTTCACTCTCTCACTCCTATAGTACACATTGCTGATACTTTAAACAGCCAGCACTACATGTCCGAGGTATTGGAGCCATTTGTCCTTTCTTACCTTCAGGGCTTGCCCACAGCCATATTTCAACAGGATAATGAGCGAAAACACGTGGCATGCATTGTCCAAGGGTTCTTCGTCAATCGCCAGATTGAATTGCGCCCCTGGCCGCCTCGATCTTCGGATCTTTGGCCGATAGAAAACATGTGATTCATGTTTGCTCAACGATTGACCCACATTACACCCCCAATTGCCACATCAGATCAACTTTGGCAACGTGTGGAGGCTGCTTGGTCTGCTGTACCCCGAGAACACATACAAAGGTTTTTTGAATCAATACCGAGGCGGTGGCAGTGGTGATCTCCAATAATACTTCACAGAACTGGGTAATTTTGGGCAGGAACCATATTTCATAGAAGTCTATAAGCTTAATCATTTTATACTTGGTCAATATGTTATCTACAAAATAATTTTTTTAGGATATCTCTTGTCTTTCTTGGTGTTGCAATTTGAGTGGTCAGCAGTGTAGAATTGAACAGAGCATATAAGAACAGCCTAAATAAAACAAGAAATGAGATAATTAGAAAATAATACTTTAAAACAAGTTGTCTTACAAACTCTTCATTCGGCTAGGCTTGAGCCTGGAACCTTTGGTTCTGTAGTTCGACTGTTTACATCTTGACCACAAAAACGTAATCAATTGCATCAAGTTTCGCTAAAATATTAATTTTTACTTAATAAAACATAGTGGTTTGTTTATTTGCCTCTCAACGGTGATTTTTTGCACAAAAGAGCTAATTAGACTGGGACCTACATTTATAAGAGGGCAACGAACTACGGCAAACATTCTTGCCCGAGGTGGGATTCGAACTTACGAATTATTGAACCGAAGGACAGAGTGCTGATCACTCGGCTGCCAGCTTGGCCAATAAAATCTAATGAAGAACTATATCACGAATTTGGTTGATTGGTAAAAGAATTCGAAGACATGTTGGTATTATAATGAGAGAAAATAGGAATTTATAAATTCATTCGCAAAAAATGTACTTCAAGTTGATTTGTCCGCTTTGTTTCGTTATGGTCATTTTTTTGCACGTGAGGGTTATTTGACCAATTTTAAATAGCTTAAAATGAATTTCAGGTAACTATAACATTCACTTTCGTGGTGACGAATCGAACACAATCTGTTAGGCGCAGATAAAAATTGCGTTTAAAGTATTGCAATATATTTATCCTGTAATTTTTATAAATCACATTTTAACTAGATTAGAGAACATGAAAATTAACATTTGTTATACTTAGAAAACTAACATGTGTAGAGGTGAATGAAGTAAAAATGTGGTCAGTAATGTATAAAATTATCAAAAGCGAAAATCTATACTAAAATCACATTATATTATTCATTTTATAATGTTACAGAGAATTTTTATAATCAAAGTATGATATTTTAATTTCTTTCATCCAATAAAATCCTTAGCTGTATATATCAAGTGATATACAAACCCCACTCTAAAAACAACTCAAATAAATAAATAGAGCACAAAGCAAAATATTTATTTTATGTGTTTTTGAAAATTATATTTTTTAAATTGAACGAAAAATAAACAAAACACGAGAGTAATTTATTATTTTCCTTGTATAAAAATAGTTCAATTTTTACGATGAATGGTATTTTCAAGGTGATTTTAACGGTGTTATTAATGTTGGAAAATGCTATAGTAATCTGACATATAATTTATCATCGCTCAAAATATGTTGACAAAATGCTTACCTTTTTCTAAAGCAATTTAGTAATTAAGTTTAGTCAAAGCGCATGATTGGAAAACGGTATCACTCGCGTTACCTGGCTGTAGCTTTTTTCTTATTTGACGTAGTCAATGACGAACTGTTGAGAGAGTTTATGCCTCTTAAAATTTCTTTAATATGCTTATAGCGTGGAGAAAAGGTTGCAATTTCACATGTTGACCCGATCCTTTTATCGTTATTCAAAATTAGGAGGTAGTTGATAAAGTTTGACGACTTCGGTTGGCAGAAATAGACATCCGGAAAATTATAACTGTAACATGCCTACTTAACTATAAAATTACATTATATCTGACCGAAATCCTGTAAGCAGATTTGATTATAAATAAAACATTTTTGACATTGAATCCTTTTGAATATAAAAGTCTATTTTAGCTTTGAGTGTTTTGAAAACTCTGAGTTTTCCTGTGATAGATTTTGAAACATTTTATTCTGGAGTAAATGTTTTAACTGCCGACCAACTTGTCTAGTGGTCAGCGTGCCTGACTGCGGATAAGAAGGTCCTGAATTCGAATCCCGGTTCGGGCATGGATGTACTTTCTCTCTCTCTCTCTATCTATCCTATCTTTCTCCTTTCCTTGTATAAATGAAGTATGAATGGATGCCTACCCTATAAACGGGTAGGCATATATGTAGAGCAAAGCCGTACTTTCACCTTCATGGTGCTCTGATTAAAACGAAAGACGCTCCCAATCGACTTAAATTCGCATAGCCAAGGCATAGCGTGCTTGGCTTGTCCAGGTGTCATTAGTAACAACAACAACAATGTTTTAACTCGACCAATAAAGACGAATGTGAAATATTTGAAAAGTTGTCATTTTTATTTTGAAATAATCAAGTAAAATAGGCCAAATGAAAATCTTTCAGAAAAGGAATTGAGTCGGAGGGTTTAAAAAGGAAACGTATACAGCTGGGAACCCACAGTTTCATAAAGACGGATATTTTTAGATTCGAAAGTGGAGTGGAAAGTTTATCAGACAAGACCTCTTCTTTATTTGGCTCTTTATTATTTCTCTTGTATGCATCATTGCCTGGTTAAATGAGGAGGGACTCGAGTCGATACGTCTCGTGCCTCCCACCTCCAGACCATTATTTAAAATGATTTCCAATTGTACAGAATGGAAGTCAATTACACGGTTACGTGAACGCGGATGGAAGAACCTTGACTCTCTTTTAATAAGTCCAAGCAATCCCTCGTACACTTTCAGTTTCTATCATTAATGCATTTTCACGTTTTCAAATATTCGATTCCTATGAATTAGCTTTATTTGCACATGAAAACAAATTATAAAAATATTTCATTTTGGTGAAAGAAATATTGAAACAGAAAGCGAAACTTTTTTTGTGGATTTGTTTCCATACTTTTGTCGATTTTCAAAAGATTTCTATGACGATTCTGTGTCATCTACCACTATTACATCGAAACTATTTCATCACCTTCTTCCAGAAAGAAAGCTATTAGCATAAAAACGTTTTTTAATTACTTTTTTTTTAAAAAAAAAGATGATTTCTTAAAATATTTCTCAGAATAGAATGTATTTAGGAAATTCTTGCAAACACTTGAATTTAAAATCAATCATTATTCGAAATTGTGGGACACGGAAAATTGATGGAGAAAGACGTTATTTACATCAACAGATGGTAATGGGCTTGATAACTGAGCCAGGCGAAGCCAGACGTGTTGAAAAGCCATATGTATATTAAAAGTTCCATATTGTTCAATCTCACTCCAATGATATTGTCGAGAAAAGAAAGGTGCCATCACAAATATCAGCATCATCACTTTCATTATGAAGCGATTAGTCGTATTTAGCAGCTACGATTGGCAGCAATACGCAGATAGAAATGTATTGCTTATTTTAAAACTAATATGGAGCTCAATATAATGACACAGATACCGTATAATCCAGGATGACAAATTCTGAGTTTGGTGACTTTTCGGCGGATTTTCTTATGTATCTGGTAACACGGTTTTTATTACGTCATACATATGAAGACCTATAAAAATTATCCATACAATTCTATTTCGGCAACCCTGTATATACGTCATCACGCACGTCACAATACGTCATCTTGGCAACATTTCTTTATCGCCAAAAAAATTCAGAATTTGGAATCCTGGATTATACGGCATCTGTTTCAATATAATTATCATTGGCACCAAATTAGCTTAGTTTTTTTGCACAACTGTCACTTTCTTCATATCAAGGGTAACACAATCGGCATTTATAATTTATGGAAAATATCGCGCGAACCACTGAAAACATCGATACTAAAACTCACGAATTGCCTACCACAACTAGTGTTAATCATTCAGCAGTCAGATTTCCCCGATGAGTTACAAAAAATGTTTCGTATTATTTATTTAATCGTAACACATCATAAGTGCAATAATTTTTTCTCATTATTTTTGTTGTTTTTAAAAATAAGATAAAACATTGAGTTGATAAACAAAATACCGACCATTTTCAAAACTGCGTTCAAAAAAGTGTTACAAGAATCTGGTGTGAATGATTTAATTTCATTGACACAATTTGGTGTCACATTTCCTATCGCAACAAAAGCTTATTTGACAATTATAGTGATGGATGTTTAATCTTATTTTTATTGCATACCAATGTGAAAGAAATTGATTCTGAATGGACGTTATTTTCTTTTATTTTGTGAAAAACAATTTTTGTAGTTTTTAAATTTTATTATTTAAAACATTATATTAAAAATAATATTCTTAAAAGCATAATATTAATAAATAAAAAAGGCATTTTTGATAAATTCTGTGTCTTTTTTAAATGAAATAGTTATCTTCATTTTTAAATACATTAATGTGTTAAAATTTAATATTTTTATCTTAAACCAGTATTTTTATAGAAAATAAACTAATAGCAAAACAATGTCAATCAAATATCTAGATAATAAGTATTCAGACAATGTTTTATTCAACAAAATAAAGATCTGCGTAAAAACTAAAAAGTGCATTATAATGTTACTGATATTTTTGTCATAGGGTAATTTTCATAATGTTGTTTAATTATCTTCGGATTATGGAATTGTATGTCAGTTTTTATATAATAATGGAAAATACTATACATAAATTACATTGCTACAAATAAATTACAAAATTCTGTATATTAATTAGAAAAATAATAATATTTTTCATTAAATTCATGAGTGTGTTACTGTATTTAGCATGTTCATGTGATCAGAAGAAACAGACCCTTTTTCTAATCTACACTGCTGACCACCCTAAATGCAACACCCTGAAGGAAGCATGTAAATAACTTGAAATTTGCAACACGCATTAGCGGAAGTAAGATATGCAAATGATTAGAATTTCAGAGCAGACGCACATCACGCGCGACAGTGGCGCCACTTGAAAGTGCTATTTAATGCTTGGAGATAACGACGATTTCACGTTCGGCAATTGTGCTTTTCTAAGGGATTTTTTTCAAAAAACGATCAAGTATGCTTCGTGGAAAATGGAGATATTTTTATAATTTATTATCCGAGTTTGACAGAGGAAGGATAGTGGCCTACCGAGATTGTAGATTATCTTTCTGGAAAATCGATAGTCGTTTTGGACAAAACCAAACAACTCTAATCCAGATATATGATCGTTGGATGAAAGGGTACGATGGACTGATGCGGTCGATTGCATTCACCTCAGTGCACCACTTCCCGTGAAGACAGGAAAATTTTGAGCATGGCAGTGAAGGATCGCTCTGCCACATCAAGAAGCACAGCACATGCAGTCTGTAACACATCATCCAGTGTCTGCGCGTACCATTCGACGCCGTTTACAGCAGAGTGGTCTGTTTCCAAGGCGACCATTGCTTCCTTTACCCTTGATGCAGAAACACAGACGTCTCCGCTCCTAATGGTGCAAAGAAAGAAGGAGGTTGACGGCAAAATGGAATGAAATTGTCTTTACTGATGAGTTACGCTTCTGTATGCAACAACACGATGGTCGCATTCGAATCTGGCGACACCTTGGAGAGAGGATGGATGCTGAACAACAGCGTTGTGCACCCCCACACTATTCCTGCACCGGGTATTATGGTATGGGGTGGTATTGGATTTCACTCTCTCACTCCTATAGTACACATTGCTGATACTTTAAACAGCCAGCACTACATGTCCGAGGTATTGGAGCCATTCCTTTCTTACCTTCAGGGCTTGGCCACACCCATATTGCAACAGGATAATTCACGAAAACACGTGGCATGCATTGTCCAAGGGTTCTTCGTCAATCGCCAGATTGAATTGCTTCCTTGGCTGGCTCGCTCTTCGGATCTTCGGCCGATAGAAAACATGTGGTTCATGTTTGCTCAACGATTGACCCACATTACATTCCCAACTGCCACACCAGATCAACATTGGCAACGTGTGGAAGCTGCTTGGTCTGTGTACCCCGAGAACACCTCCAAAGTTTCGTTGAATCAATGCCGAGGCGTGAGGCAGCGGTGATCTCCAACAATACTTCACAAGACTGGCTACTGATTTTGGCAGGAACCACACTTCAGAGAAGTCTATAAATTTATTCATTTTATACTTGATGAACATGTTATCTACAAAATAAATTTTGTTGTGATATCTTTTGTCTTTCTTGGTGTTGCAATCTGGGTGGCAAGCAGTATGTTTTAAGGAAACACTATATGTTACTGTTGCCTTTTTCAGATATCGAGTTGTTTTTTTGGGAATCATTTATCGTTTGGTTTATTTGCTTATGCATCGATGTATCGTTTAGTTGCATCTTTTGCTGATAAAATAGCAAAAATATTTTATTTTTGTATCTAAATCTGATAAAAAAAATTACCACTTGTTACAATGACATATTTTGTTTACGCTTTTCACTTCGAAATATTATTATTAAAATGGAGGATTACGAGTAAAATTGTCAAAGAAAATTGCAAGTGGTAATTTTATGTTCTCGTGTTGTCTCTCTCTCTTTCTGGTTATCTTTTCTTTTGATGTTAGAATTTACTTCTCTAGAAATCAGGCAGGCTTATATATATATATATATATATATATATATATATATATATATATATATATATATATATATATATATATATATATATATATATATATATATATATATATATATATATATATATATATATATATATATATATATATATATATTAATTTTGAAAACATTTAATGTTATTGAATTCTTTACGCGTTAATTAAATAAAAACTATAAAAAAGTTATTTGGTTATATAAGATAAAAGAAAGTGAATTTTGTACCTTTTATATGAGAGCTTAATAGCGACGTTACTTTTTTACAGATAAACTTAATTTACATTAAAGTATTGTAATATAATCAAAAGTCATTTACAGCAAAAGTGATTAATACTTTTTTTAAGGATTTTTCTTGACTCACTATAATATTGGGGAAGTGAGTTTCGGTAACAGTTAACCAATTAGAGACAAATCGCGTATTCTCTGAAAAATAAAAATTGATCAAATATAACTATGCGCACTTCATGCTATTTAGAGGTACAATTTATTATCAAGAATAATACAACATTTTTGAATGTGCTTCGTAAGCATTAAAATGTAGTAGCAACTATTTCTTACAAATAGAAATATGTATGTTGTGGAACTAAGTGATAGATTTGTTGTAGTTCCTTAAGTTTTTATTGGAATATCAGCCAATCGTTCTAGGATGGCAACAGCTGATTTACCATCCTGTAATGAATTTCTTTTTTTTTCCCCCTCTAAGCGGTTGCATGATTCTTTGGTGTAAGCATTAAAATATAATAACAGCTATTAGTTTCTTAAAAACAGGAATATGTATGTTCTGGTACTATGTGATAGATTTATGGTAGCTCCTTAAGCCTTAATATGAATATCAATGAACCATTCCAGGATGATAACAGCTGATTTACCATCCTGTAATGATTTTCTTTTGTTTCCTGTAAGTGGTTACATGATTTTTCGATGTCCTGCGTACAAAGCTTCTTGGTATATCAATACCTCATTTATGAATATTTCCACAAAAGAAATGTCAAATATTTAGCATTTGACATACTGAATAATAAACAACCCTTATAGCTTCATAAAGGATGGCAGTAAAAAAATAAAAGACACTTACATAATTTTTAACCATTAGATATATATTAGCATAACAAACTGCACTAAAATCCATTCATTGAATAGAATGTTAAAAATACCCCACTGTAATTTTCAATATTGTTTTTATAATTAGTTTTTGGATGAAAACAGATTAAATCAAGGCAAAATAAACTTCGATCATACCAGATTTATAAGATGTTATTCTTTTAGTGAAGACTTAAATGTTTTATATTTAAACAATAATTTTATTTTCTAACAATGATTGTCAAGCTGCTTTCCTGACTATTATAAAACGATTATTATTATTATTTAGATATGAAATCGCTAATTTAATTATTTTTTTAGATATAAAAAGTTGAAGTAAGCCCTTTCATGTACATGAATATAAAATTTGGAGTGTTGATAAAATTAATATAATTGTATCATATAAACATTATTACTTTATTTTTTATTTAATCTATATATTTTATTTACAATTTTTAGAAATGAATATTAAGGAAATGACTAAGATATAAGAATTAAAATATATTCTTCCTACTTATTTAAAAAAATTAATCAATTTTACATTGAATTTATAGATTTCTTTCAAAAGAATTCCGATTGTAACGTTTACTTAGTTTTTGGCATTTATAAAATTGTTCGTAACTTCTGAAAATTTGGCTATTTATCAATAAAATCAGTCGGCAAGATGAAAATAAAACTTTACGAGAATGATCTTGCCATTATTATAATCCATGTATAAAATATCCATAAATTTAAGACATAGGTTAATTAATAATGCATAAAATGACAAAGAATAAGAATAAACCATTGACATTTACTCATAGAATAACTCACTTATGTTTCTATAATATAAAATCTTCCATCCATAGATATTTTTTTCCTTTTTGTATAGCTTCTTTTTGGTAAATATTTTATTTGCATATTATTAATCATAGGCAATTTTTTTGCAGTTTCAATATCTTTTATTTTTTATTTTCATTATTTTTTCTGTCTCCTGTGGCTGTTTTACAGAAAAAAAGAATAAAGATAAAATAAGAGATGACTCTTTTTCTTTGGAAATCTAGATCATCTGATATGCATTATTGGCTTGTTTTCTTTGAGGATCGGTAAAATCAATGTGACATGCCGAGTATTGTAGATAGAGGCGAAGAAAACTCTCTGACAAAGGTCTAAAAACTTTTTGAATCAATTTAACTATTAATATTATTTAACTGCTAATTTAAATCTACATTTATGAATAAGTAAACATAAAAACATTTTACAAACACATTGAATAATATAAGCAAACCTATTTAATTAATTCATAGAATATATAATTCCCTTATTTTCATTATTGGCATGATTTTTCAAATAAAATTTTTGTCACATTTGAAACATAAATGTATATGTTGAATAGAAATTTAAAAGTATAAATCTTCTTTATTTAAAAAACTTTTCATCATGTTTCTATGCAAGGACATCCATAAAATTAAAATTAGCCAATTGATGGCTGAATGGTTAGCGTTCTTCTTCCTCTTAGAATTGGGTTTGTATGTCATTGGGCACCTCTGCTTTTATCAGCATTTTGTACCGTTAACTCCAAACCCAATGTTTCCTAGTTCCAGTTGCTCGGGTCACCCACTTTATTAATAAAGTCCGATAACCCTTTAATGGAGTCTAGGTGTAACTCTCTAGTATGGTTGATGCCTAAAGAAGTTAATCTAGTGAGGGCAAGAGCCTCGCATTAATAAATGATATGCTCTGCCGTTTCCTCTTGCGTATGACATTTCCAGCAGATAGGGTCTTGCTGAAACAGTCCCATCTGGTCAGAGAGTCAGTCATACTAGGGATAGCTTCCTGACTTTCACCAGAAGATGGTTAGGAGGTCATTTCTACCTCAAGTGAAGGATTCATTACTGCCCCTTTACAAGACTGCCTCTGAGTTCCCTTGTCTTTTTCAGCAAGGTCTACTTCAGAGGCATCACCTGCAGATGCAGAAAGGTGTGTTATTTCTTCTGTCTTTTCAGCCACAAGATAACAATTTATAAGCTCAGGTAATAAAAGTTCACCCAGCATTGCCTGAGATACTGGGCAAGGCAAATTACTCTGGAAATTTGCCAGGCAACTAGAGGCTCCGTTAAGACACCAATACCGCGGTGCCAATTAGCCCTAGGCACGGATCGCATAACACCAGAGTTTACAGGAGCTGGTTCGCGGCCTCTGATTCTATATTCAAGGCTATCCTGTCATTCCTACAGGACGTTCGGTGATCCACCACCTACCGACGCGCCTGGTAGCTGCTCAGGCCCCAGGATGGTTAGCGTTACTGACTCTTGAGATGTGGATCCCAGGTTCGAATCCGGGTTGGGGCATAGATGTTACTTTTTCTCTGTGTGTTTCTCTGTCCTTTCTTCTGTAATGATGTATGAATGGGGCCCAGCCTATAAACTGGTTTGTGGTGGTATGGCGCGGGCAACACTACTCGCCTCCGTGACTTGGTTCACAGGTGCCCGCTGGGTAACGACAAATGAATAGCAGTGTCCGGCCTTGTTGTGGCGAAGGGTTGGTTATCCAAATGCCCGTCGTTGTATATATATATATATATATATATATATATATATATATATATATATATATATATATATATATATCACCCAATGCCAGCAGTTGTTAAAAATAAGAAAATTAAAAATGTAACTGATTGACTAAAGAAAATATTATGCTATTATATTTTACTCGAGTTTCACGGTGATATTAATATTTGAGTACAAAATTTGGGAAATATATTATTTACTGTCTCATGAATATTTCATCACAGCACATAAATATAAAAGACAATAAATCTTCTTTGCGGCGAACGGAAATTCACATTCAATCCTCTAGATACAAACTAAAAAGGCTTAATACGAAATTATGATTTTTTTTTTTTTTTTTGAAAACACGAACCTTTGAAAATATGTACTTAGTTCCAGAACGAACAAGACCTACTAACTTCATTCGATTATTTTATTTTGTCGCCGTAATGGTGATTCTAAAATAGAAGGCCGTGTCAGTTAACCGTAATAAGAAACGGCATATATCCGTCTACGTGTCGAAAATTCAACCAACAGCGATTGCGAATGATAGGAAATGGATAAAAACGAAGTAATCCTCTCTCTTCACGCATCGCAGCCTCTTGTTGACTACAAATTCTCTTGCGAAGGATATGGAATAATAAAATAACAGCAATAATAAAAAAAAAGAGGAAATAGCACGAGCAAGTTGAAAGAAAGAACGCTCTTTTCTGACACAATCCACCTTGAAATGGAATATTACAGATAAGCACCAGTTTTGAGTCATTTTCTGATGAGGCTACTTGTCATCGCTGAGTTTATGCAACGGAGAAATTCTTTTTTCATACCGTTTTAATTGGAACGATCTGATCAATTATTTTTAGATCATTTGATGCGTTCATAAAGTAAAATAAATATTTATTATTTTACTGAAAAAATTATTAAAATATCTCTTAAACAATTGAGTAACTTGTCTTTTTGCATCGTTATGAAGATTATATATAATTTAGATCACACATAATTTATTCCGTATGAATGGAAAAATGTCGAGAAAGAATGTTCCTTGAAGCACGGGCATACAGAAGTTAAGGCAAATTCAGGACGATGGAGAAAATTTTCTACAGAATTTTCATTTACAGTCATTTTTGTTAGTGGAAAAATTGATTTCGTGTGAGATAAAAGGCAGAATATACGAAAGATAAAATTTATTTGATATTGATGATTTGGAGATGGAGAAAAATAATAACTCAGTAGTTCAATTGAGTAATTCAACATGACGTGTTTCACACGTGGCTTTAGAAGCGACCAATTAACGACGCTTTGGATATCACGTGTTCTGATGATGAGCCGCACTTATGACGATTCATAATTTCAAATCATCATTTTATTTACTGGAGTATCATATATGAATGATTTTTTTATAGTATTACTGAAATAACTCTGAGGGTTAAAATCCGGAGAATACAGAGACCAAGCAATATATTCGGGATTTATTTTCCGCTTTTCTTTTGATATTTCTTATTCTTGTTGTCGGACACGTCAAATTACAAATATCAAGTTTTAAGCCTTACTAATCTGGAAAATTCACTGATCAACACCTGCTTGTTGTTTTTATTTTAATCAAACAAATGGTAAATTTGAATAGACAAGATTTTTTTATCTCAACTACATTGTCAATATTTGAAA
>JAJQOW010000490.1:102500-108157 GCA_037975125.1 Latrodectus hesperus
TGTATAAGAGAGATTATAAACCTCCATCGAGATTGGAATCGAATCCATGAACTGCTTATATATATATATATATATATATATATATATATATATATATATATATATATATATATATATATATATATATATATATATATATATATATATATATATATATATATTTCTGAGGTTTATTACCATTCTATATATTTTGGTGTTTACAATATTTGTGGTTAGATACAGTTAGTTTTACCAAGAATAGAGCTAAAACTTTGCTTAAACTTCTTAAAGCACTCTTAATAATATATCTAAACATGTTCGTAATACCTTAGAAATAATAAAAGATTAGCACCTAACCTAGCCTTATTACTAACTAGTATGGATGAATCTCTCCATGAAAATTCTAACCCAATATGAAGCATCAATTCTAAAAGGATGAGAGAACTATACCAGGAAAATTTTCCAAATCAATTAACTTCTTTATTACTCCATAGTATTTAAATGAATATTTTTTACACAGTTAATCAATTTCAAAATGTAATCGAAACATTTCCGGTAAAAATATTTGTAAAAAAATGGAGAATATAAACACCACTAAGTTGTTATTTTCCTTTAGGGAATGAGAATGATTCTACTCCACTTGGAATTATTTTAAACAGGATTAGAATGCACTTGGCAATAGTGGAATAGAGAGAAGACACCAGTATTTACCTTTTTTTTTATCTTCCATTAGTTGAGGTCAAACACGTTCAAGCTGTCGCGTTTCAAGATGAACTTCTTTTTGGGATTCCTTATTATTTTTATTGTTCTTGAATTATAACCGGTCGGTCAAACATGTTTATTTATTTATTCATTTATATCTATCAAGTCACATGTACTTCGCTATGCATTTGACCTATCTAAGACGAAATGAAAACGGGAAATGAAGATAGATATTTTCATAAAAATCATGATTTTAAAATTTTTCTATCTTGCTCTTAAAGCAAAAGTTGATTTACGGTGTTTTCAAAAAGAAAAAGAAAGCTTCATTTTTATACAATTTTCCTATTGTTACAAGAGCTCCCTATTATTGCAATTAGAATCTCTTTAAGAGTAATTTTTTAATAATAGAGTAATATTTTATAATGTTTACGTTTTGTTTGATAAAAGGAAAAACCTTTTAATATATATTTTGTACGATAAAAAATTCAATCTTAATTTAAAAGTTGCTTTTCAGGTATATATATGAAATAATAAGAAAAATCGTGCTTTTTTACTAAGTGTGCTTGTATTTAAGCAACTAATTTTACGCTTGGCCAAACTTAGCTAAAAAAATTGGATTAAAATAAACGAACAACCTTATTTTAACGTTTTTAAATTACATGTCACCATTTCAAGTCTATTTATTTTTAAAGTTTCTTTAAACTGAAAATTTTGTTTAACAATTGAAGTTTTCTAAACATTATAGTCCTAGTTTATTTTTCTTATTTTTTAAAATATTTTAAAACGTTCAATAGGTGCAGTGATTCATTAAAAATATCAATAGTTTAAGTATTAATATGTATTTCACAAATAAATTTTTCACCAGTTATTTTTAAATATTTTGCTAAATTATGTACGAAATCTATATAAGTACATAAAGTGTAATCGGCTTTAAATTGCGGAAAACTGTAGTCCAGATTATTTATCTGTACATACAGGTATACATTTTATACATAATCATATGAACACTTGTTGATTTAATATGAACAAATAATTATATTGTGTTATCAGAATATTAATTTATTATTGCTCTCAATAAAAATAGCATGTACTTAAAAGAAATTTTAAAACATGTTTAAAATAGGAAAATTCAACAGAGAAAAGCAATTTAAAAGATTTTATTAATAATTTTTAAATTTATTTTAACTCTACGTTTTTTATTCTTTCATCTTGTCATATTCTTACACTATTTAATTTTTATTTTTAGAGTTCAAAAAATTAAAAGCGCAGTAAGTAGAGATTGTTTAGGAATTTTTTTATTTCAGCTTAGAGGCAAAACCATTTTTTAATCTATTTCTTTACTTAAATTTTGCCAAACAACAGCTAAATTGATTAATGTCGAGTAAAGCACTTAGATCCACCTCAGAAAAAACATATCAGGTTAAGAAAAAAAACGCTTATAATAAACTTTATAAATTATCCAGAGGAATAAAAGGTTGCATTTTTTGCAAACTTAAAATTCAAAATATTTTATTAAAATTACAAAGCATTGCATTTTATTAATAAAATTCATTTTAAGTAGAATGATTTACTACCAATTTAAAAAACTAAATATAACATTGTTTTTTAAACTTAAATTATTTATTTAACTGAATATTTTTCTGTCGCACTTATTAATATCATAAAAATATGTATTAGTCAATCATTATCATTTAAATGAAAATTCTTTTAACATATTTTACCTTATTTCTAATAAATAACTAAAGTTTTACACAAACGTGAAGGTGATAACTAACTCCAATGGTTGTCCATTATAATGCCTATATTTTCACGTTGTATAAAGTATCAAAATACTGTAAAATCCTGAGAAGTATTTTGACATATTTATGTTGTCAAACGAATGCATTTAGAATATATCTTTTAAATAATATCATAAAATACATACTTTAATTTCAATATGAGTATTAACGTACGCTGAGTAATGAAAGTTTCCTAAATGCATGCGCTTTGTTTAATATAATAAAATTGTGTCTAATATTTTTTTCATAAAAATGTTGAATGTTTGTTTTCCGTAAATATGTCTAATTATTTTCATAAAGATGTCTAGTATTCTATTCATACAAACCAGTAACTAGAAATATTATAAATGAGATTTAATTTCCTTTTTAATCCAAATTAAAATTGTATTTTATTTTTTCCTGAGTCTTTTTGAAATATTCATTCGTATGTTTTATGAACCCATTTATTTGTAGCATTATTTAGGATGACTTTCCAATTTCTGGAATAATACTTGTTGCAAAATCTGTTCGGAATTTGGAATTATAGGAACGTTGTCTCCAAATGTATCTATTAATAAATTTTATTGACTTTTTGTCATATTTAATTTTTACTATAATTGAATATTATTTCTAAATTAATCAATATCATTACTTTATTATGTTTATGTTTTATACATATATCATTTTAAATGATTAATGGAATATATATTACATTAAATAAAACACAATTTGTGTTTTTATAAATATGAGTAATTCTCAGTAAAATAGAAAATGATTGCTGTGCTTTTTCGTCTTATATGTACTTATGACAACAATAATACAAGAAGTACAGAGATTCCTAAGCTCATTAAATAGTTACATGAATATTCTGTTTTCTTTTACAGCTAAAATTGCTATAACAATCCAATCCAAATCCTACATATTCGGGAGAAGATAGATTCGAAAATTTCTCGAGTGCCCATAAAAAGAGACACAAATAACCAACAGACATTGCAGAAAAAATATAGCGACGATGTATAGCAATCAAATGAAGCACAGGTTTATATTAGATGACAAAACAATGTACTATAGGTTTTCTAGTGTGTTTTCGAGGATTTCTGAGGATTAGACAGTGAGACAGAAAATTTTTTAAATGTTGTTGAAAATAGTAGAAACATAAATAATTCGATGAAAAATTTCGGATGAAAAATACATATTCAAATGGTAATTTTGTAGAAGTCGAATAGTCTAATCCCAATTTGGGGAAATTAAGCAATTTCTATCAGTTAAATGATAATTAGCCTCACAGTATACCCATATCGCAAAAAATATGTTTGGCTGGCAATTAAAAAATTTTTAGAATAATTATAAGATTAAAACTAAACCATTAGATAATCTTTTCAGTTATTTTATACAATCGTAAAAAATTATATTTAACAAAATTAAAATATATTTTCGTAGACGTCTTCCGTAAAATTACTTGATTTTTAATATCAATAGAAATGTAATCAATCAATTATCGAAAATAAAAATAGTTAAAAATGTCTGGACTAATATATAAAGCATACACTAAAAACGACTCATTTTCCGCAGAGAAAGTCTTTCTACAGATTCGCTGAAACAAATTTCTCACAATTGTGCCATTTCGATCAACCTGTTAATCGGCTATTATGTGTCCTCTCATCTTTTGTACTTGCTATAACTTGATCTCCCTCGAAACAGTTTTACATCTTATTTATAAAAGCAGCCATTTCAATATACTAAGGGGAAAAATTAACTAAATTTGATTCGATCGTTCGAATTGTGAAAAGTTCATTAACTGGAGAATAAGCAATTACGACACATTTCATGTAACTCAGTTCATTTATTTATTTTATGGTTATACTACACAAAAATTTTGGTATTCAGGATTCTACGAAATCGGGTAATTATATTTCTTTATATTTATGTTTACATTTTTTCTTTTACACGAGATATATGAAACTCTATAATTACTTTGAATAACTATAGAGCACACAATAACAATCTCATGTACTTTAATATATTATAACTATAGTATCTAAAAATCTTACAATTATAATACTTTCTTTAACATGTTTATTCTTAATGATAATTTTCAGTTACTTAACTTTTATGAAATTGCTAAACACACAGCAAACGTAAAAGATGTGTACAAAAATGCGGGAAATATTCTACATCTATTGATAATAGCCCCTAATTTACTTTTTTAATTGGAACTGTGATATTTTTGAAGTTACTTGCATCTGGTTTTCAGCTTGTCTCTTTAATTTTGCTTTTGCTATTATAAAAAGGACTAAACAATAGCGTAATTCTGTCTTATAACGAACAATTCTGATTTTTTAAATGGTAATTTTGTTCTTTAGACAGCAGAGAACCATTTTCATCGCTTCAGATGAAAGCTATTATCCGAATGAGGGTTTTGAACCAACCACTTTCACAGGTTTCTCTATTTTTAGAACTCATAACTCCATGACAAAGCATTTTGAATCTAAATCAAAAACAAAGTGCTGTCACTATCGACTTTCTGTCATTATTTAACACAGAACTAATTTACAGCAAATGGATTTTTCTCTCTCCTTCCAGATCCCCAAATTGATATGGAGTACATAATCCTTTTTCATCCTCATCGATATACCGGCGATAATCTGCTCCCAGAGGGTAGACGACAGCATTCCAATGGCGTCTTCTTCGGGTTACAGCTCGCCGACTCTCTTTTATGTGGGAATCTTCAGTGTATTAATTATCCGGTTCTTCCTACGGGCTGCAGAACAAAATGTCCAATAACTTCCTGACTGCGGCAGGTACAAATTGAGAAAGTCCGCGCCTATCACCCACGCGGAACCTTGAACCCGTCGTATGTCATTAACAGCAAAAGAGTATCATTTAACCAAAATGTGCATCACATTTCTCTAAAGAGTCCTTCCTGTTGTTTTATTCCGATGTTTACGAATTCATACAAGGGCGTAATTGCGGCGACCCTGGCTGTGTTTCGCTTAAAACGCCCAATAGTCACTTCAAACTGCTCACTAGAAATAGAATGGAAATGAGGACTGCTTGGTGGCCAAGTCAGAGAGCTTCCTCTATTCCAACAGAGAAATTTCACTATAATATTATTTACATTTTTTTCTACACCAGTAATCGCAGTGTGAACACGCAAATCTATATACATCAATATCTCACTTGGAATATAAATATTCTTATTACATATTCATATTTATG
>JAJQOW010000491.1:0-55000 GCA_037975125.1 Latrodectus hesperus
TAGGTTGTATTTCCCATGTATCACAAGAAAAGAAACCCGGAAAATTGCTAAGCAACAAACTTGGAATTCATACCGACAGCGAAAATTCATACCTTTCACTTTGAATAGTGTTATCTAACTTAAAATGCATTTGACATTGTCCAGTAAACAGCCGAAGTGGTAGTAAAGTTTTTTTAATATTCAAAAGGGCTTCTTCTTCTTAGAGTTGGGTTTGTATGTCATTGGGCACCTCTGCTTTTATCAGCATTTTGTATAATTAACACCAAACGCAATGTTTCCTAGTTCCAGTTGCTCGGGTCACCCACTTTATTAATAAAGTCCGATAACCCTTTAATAGAGTCTAGGTGTAACTCTCTAGTATGGATGATGCCTAAAGAAATTTATCTAGGAAGGGCAAGAGCCTCGCATTCGTAAATGATATGCTTTGCCATTTCCTCTTGCGTATGACATTTCCTACAGTTAAGGTCTTGCTGAAACAGTCCCATTTTATGGAGGTGTTTTCTGAAATAGTAGTGCCCAGTTATGAAGCCTACGATTAAACGTATCTTCTGCCTAGAGCATCTTAGAATTTCAGAGGCAATCCTCGCTGATGATTCACAGATCATACTTTTAGCGTGGGTTTGACCAGGAGTGTTGAGCCAAGCTTCATACATCTTCCGTTTTTCCCATCTAAGAACATTGGTTTTTGCGGTCTTCAAATTGATACCACAAAAAGGTTCTGCACGGGAGCAAAAGACGATCCGTGTTTAGCAAGTTCATCAGCCCTTTCATTACCTTCGATACCTTTGTGCCCTGGCACCCAAACAAAGATCACCTTGTTTCTAGTTGCCACTTCTGTAAGAAGGTTTCTACATTCCAAAATCATTTTAGATTTCATTTCGAAAGAACTGAGCGCTTTTAAAACGGTTCAAAAGGGCTTTCTATACATAAGTAAGTTTCATTCATGTCTCTCAAAAGAGAAAACCCAGAATATTTTCAAGCACTCACTAATACTTGTATATGGAAGGAAAAAATGCTATAGCCATTCTCGGTTGTTCAATGACAGTTGTGATTGGACCTGAGACTTTCTGTTTAAATAACATGGTCCTATCTCTAGGCTAAATTAGAAAAGCATGTTACATACGACATATAGGAAAAAAATCTCTTAATATATGCAACCTGTATAATTGGCTGGATATTTTCTTTTACTAATAAAGACAACGGCTTAATTTTCAAGGGAAAACACACCCACAGTTATGAATTCAATAAAGATATTATATTATGCGATCCCATTTTCGTGCAAACAGCCTATAGTACCTTGAGAAAACTATTGTAAATGTTTGATCTTGAACATAATAAAGCTCAAATATTGCACTGAATAAGTCATTTCATCCCGGAGAGCATTGCTCAGTGGTGTTTGCTCAGAAATCCCATTAATGGATTTATTGTAGATTTCCCTTCGCCTCCAAATAAAAAAATGTTCTGTTCGATACCTTTGAGTAATTTTCTTACGTAACGTGGAATGTATGGACTGTCTCTATCAAATTTTTTGTATCTAATAATCGATTAATCTGATATTAAATAAAAAAAATCAACTTTTTCATCGTAATCATTATTCAAGATTCAATAGCTTAGTCTCAGAACAAAATGATAAAATAACAGTTTCTAAATATTTTATGCATTCTAAGCAATCTAATACACAATTCATTCCAAAAATATATTAATAATAATAATAAAATAAAAAAACATTCAAATTTCGAATTAAGAAATTCCTTTCCGAAGATACTAAATTGAGATTCACTAAAAAAATTAAATTTTTCTTAAAAAATAATAATGTTAATGATGATTTTATATGTTATAACAATAATTTTTTGACTGGAATGTCCTAATTATTACTGCATTCACAAACAGTATTAAAAAAATTTCTTATTCAAAAACCAAATGTATCTAAATAGTAATTTCATAAATAACTACAAAAAAAGTTTTATAATTAAGAATTTGGTAAGTAGCAAATTTTTCATCGTAGCTTTATGTTAAGGGAATTGAATAATAATATTTTCACTAAATTAAATTTTAGTTTTAAAATCCTTTGAATTTTTAATTTTTTTATTAATTTTAAATTGATTTTATTCTTAACTTTTTCAGAAAATAGTTCTAATTTATTAACAATTAGATGAATGCTATTAGTGAAAGAATAAAAATACGTTATTTTTTATATTTTAAGTGTATTTTATTTGTTTTTATTCGGGTTACAATACACAGCAAACATTAAAAACTTAAAATTTCATTAATAATAATTAAAGTAAATAATCACAAGTAAAATTAAACCAATTAAAATACATATCTTCAGTATGTGATATTAAATATTAATATGCAATTACATAATTACAACTGCTATAATTAAGCTATGGTACTTCTGCATCAATGATATTTTTGTTTGAAAAATTTCATAAAAAAACATCTAAATTTAGATTTATTACCTAGTATTAATTTTCTGTGAAGATATTTAGCATGAATTTTGAAGATGATCGGAAAAATATATTAAACAGACTAATAATATCAACAATCAAAATAAGATTTTCACAGTAAAAAATAACAGAAAATTTCAAACAGTTTGGAAACTTATTCAAAAATTTACAGAAATCACACATTTTATTTTTGTCACATAATTGATAACCACAAGATTACTGAGTTTAACATAATTTATAATAAATGAATTTTATATTTAAAATAACAGTATATAAACTCAATAATTTCATAATTATGGGTAATAACTTCAGTAACAGCCATTAAAGGCTAGTTTTCTCTATTAAATAATAAAAAATAATTAAGTTTTATTTTCTAACATAAAATTTCAAACAAAAATTAAGCAATAATCAGTAAAAATATTTTGCTTAATTTAGAAATTATTCATAAAGCTTTTACATCAAGTTAAATTGTGTCTAGCAATTAGGTACTTGAATATGACGTCATCGGATCCTTGCTGACGAAATTGTCTGCTTACTTTCTAGAAGAAAATCGAAAATAAACATGAGTAATGATTTATCTTGTGAAATGTACACAGTAATCCTTGATGAATAATATTAATGGATTTACATACTGAAATAAAGAGGAAAAGAAATTAGAATTACTCATGAATATAGTCTTGTGGTAAAAAAATTCTATTTATGCATTCATTTCTCAAAAGGTCCGCTGGAATGTATAGAAAACATATAAACCACGTTCGTCCACAGTTATCTTCTTCACAAAGTGAAAGTATCTAATTGCAAAAATTTTTGGAAACAAATTATTTCCAGTTATCATCAATTTATAAGCTTAAGAAATGAGCTGTTAAGTCTTTTTTGAAAACCACTACCAAAAAGAAGATTATCACAGAATGGAACTCAGGTTTCGTTTTCGCTCCTAATTGTATAAGTGGACAAAATCTTTTTCTCTTCAGATCCCTGCAGAATTAAGAACTACTGATCTTACACTGACTTTAAAATTACGCAATTCCTCACTGGACATGGGAAATTCAATAGCTACCTTCACCGTTTCCACATTAAAAACAGTGAGGTGTGCATGTGCAATTCTGGGAGTGACAACCCTTCTCACATTCTTCTTGAATGCCTATCTGTTTCAGAAGAAAGGAACGAGCTTTGTAAAGACTTAAATAACAGGAGGCCTCCGATTATGGTAGACCTAGTTAAGAAAGAGAATTTTGAATTTTTTATAAAATTTATCCATGCTCTGTTATCTAATTCCTTTATCATTTTTATATCTCTTTTTTTCTCTTTTATTATTATTATTTTTTTTATCTCATGATTATTTGGATTTGTTATGTAGTACATTTGTTGTACCTTCGGGCCCTGTGTGGTATTCCTTGGTGCACAGGGAGATATTTTTGTTTTCCTAACAAAAAAATTGTTGAAAACTACTAATAGTTATCTTTTTCTAATATCTACCTAGTTAAGATATTAAGTTTAACACATACATAATTATTACATAAATTTTAAAATCTACTGAAAAAGGATTTTAGTTTTAAAATTGCTAAATCGTTAACATAAATTCAAAACCATTAAAAAAAACCATGACTTTTATCAATTAAAGCAGCTGGTTTGATAGATTTAACTTCAATTTCTACGATTCTGTTCAATCAATTAAGTTAGATTTAAATTCTCTAATTTTATTAGTTGTTTAATTAGACATATACTTACTTACGCATCAGAAATCTGGACAATGCCTTAAAAAATTAAAATGCTCTTGGTATCTTTGAGCGGCGGACACTAAGAGACATTTTTGGAGATAAAGAAGTCAACAGGTGGTGGCACAATGTTCAAATTTAGAACTTTATAGTGACTTTATAGAGAACTAGACATCATAAAACTTTTTAAAATTCAAAGAATAAATGGGCTGACCATGCAGAATTAAATGGACTGGTCATGTTATCAGGATGAACGGTGAACGTACAGTTAAGAAAATATTTCTTACCAGGCTTACAAAAACAAGAGCTAGGGGCCGACCCAACTTGAGAGTAAAGAACTGGAAGACCATGGCCAGAAACAGAGCCGCCTGGAGGAATCTTATTGAGAAGGCCAGGGCCACTAAAGAGAAAGAAGAATTTTATTAATTTCTATCTTCAGAATTATTAAATTAAGCAATAATTTTTCATTTATTTACTCTTTTTGAAGTTTTTTTTTACCAAATTTACTTCAAAATATTTTGTATTACTTCATTTAGATAGTTCTATCAACATTCATTTACACAGTTCCTTTAGAAAGATTCTTTTTCTCTTACTTAAATGTTACGTTAATTTTTGATTTGGTGGCTCTAACTGGGTAATCAGTCCTTAATATTTGTACATTAATTCCCTTTTATTTGTTTTTTAATAATTTTAACATTTTCATATAATTTTCTATATATTATTTCAATATTTTAATATTTTTTTAAATATATTTTATTTTTTTCTCTCTCGTATATATGTCTATGTATCTGTGCGTGTGTGTATATAACACAGATTATATACAAGTAACTGCCATTAGTTTCCCGTAAGCCCTGGTGTTATGCGATCCGTGCCTAGGGCTAATTGGCACCGCGGTATTGGTGTCTTAACGGAGCCTCTAGTTGCCTGGCAAACTTCTAGAGTAATTTGCCTTGCCCAGTATCTCAGGCAATGCTGGGTGGACTTATATTACCTGAGCTTATTAATTGTTATCTTGTGGCTGAAAAGACACAAGAAATAACAAACCTTTCTGCATTTGCAGGTGAAGCCTCTGAAGTAGATCTTGCTGAAAAAGACAAGGGAACTCAGAGGCAATCTTGTAAAGGGGCAGTAATGAATCTTTCACTTGAGGTAGAAATGACCTCCAAACCATCTTCTTCTGGTGAAAGCCAGGAAGCTATCCCTAGCATGACTGACTTTCTGACCAGATGGGACTGTTTCAGCAAGACCCTATCTGCTGGAAATGTCATACGCAAGAGGAAACGGCAGAGCATATCATTTATGAATGCGAGGCTCTTGCCCTCCCTAGATTAACTTTTATAGGCATCATCCATACTAGAGAGTTACACCTAGACTCCATTAAAGGGTTATCGGACTTTATTAATAAAGTGGGTGACCCGAGCAACTGGAACTAGGAAACATTGGGTTTGGAGTTAATGGTACAAAATGCTGATAAAAGCAGAAGTGCCCAATGACATACAAACCCAATTCTAAGAAGAAGAAGAAGAACTGCCATTAGTTTGAGAATACTAATTTTGAAAATTTGGCTTCATATTAATATATTAATTTTTCAAGACTTTTAGACCTGTGGAGCTGTGTAGTTCCGGGAAAATATCCTGATTACCTTGTCGATATATAGCTCCTGGATTGAACCTAAAGTTTTCCTTTTGATATCATTTGAAATGAAGTTTCGAAGATGCTGATTAATTCTATTTCAGTATAATGTCCATTAGATTACTAATTTTCATATGCTGGAATCCTATATATATATTTTTTTCTGTTTTATTTGAAAATGAAGTCTGGAAAATTCCTTATGAATATCAATAATCCGAATAGGACTGAAAAGGTCTTCATAATTTTACCATGTCGTTTCTGTTAATTTCTGTTTAAGAATTGAAATTAATGAAGAACGGAAGTAGATATCGAAAATTTTATATAAAAAATTGACGAAAAAAGTTATCCTCTGCTATCAAATAATTTACTTTTTCTGAAATTATAAATAGCATGAAATTACATGAAGTAAAATTTTCACCACTAACTGAAGTCAAATTTGATTTTAAGCAACATGCATTATGTGTTTAAACATAGAAATATAAAGTAATATTTTTTTTTAAGTAATGCAAATGTCGATAATTTTAATTATTTGTTTTAACTCTAAGCATTTTTACTGAGGACTCAAAATTATTAAATGTAAAAACAATTCAATCGAGTTTTAAAGCATTGAATCTTAAAAAAATAAATAAATAAAAAATTGAATCAATTTTGGAATTATTTGATCACTTCATTTTTAGTTTTCCATTCTTAAGTTTGCCTTCATTTCTAAAATTTATAGGGGGAAAAAGACAGGAAAACTGATTTTATTTTATAAATTTTATATGTTGTACATAAAACTCCCTTTTGTTAATTCTTGTTTATAAATTTATTTTGTATTTGAAGTGTTATTTTTTTAAGAAATTATTTATTCTCAAAATAAAAATGGACTTACATTTAGTTTACATTTTATATTTAACTGAATCTAAAAAGAAGCATTTTTATATACATTAAAGCATATTAGATACTTTAACATAAATAATCCTTTAACTAAAGCGATTTTAATTATAATAATTGTTAATGAATATGCAATTTATGTATTAAATGTACTTGAACAATCGGGAGTAATCTAATTATTGAAAACAATACTCTAATCATACTTTCGAAAACTTTATTCACTAAAAATATACCCTTTGTAGCAGCAAAATATTAAAAAATTATATTCAAAGTAATTACTACAGTCATAAATCTTATTTTGAAAAATGTTGTTTTATTGGAAATTTATGTAGCAGTAAAAATGTTATTTACAATATTTAAATTCTCATATATTTCTATATTACTTTGTAAAATATGAATGTATTTTAATTGAATGCATTTATATATATTTAATTTAGTAACAGGTGCTTTATCGTGATATTTTGTCCGAACCTTATAGAGACTAAATTACAATTTTAGATCATGGTACTGATTTTCCCTTTCCCAGTTATTGGATTATCTGCATCACGTGACGGAAGAAAAATTCCAGCCCACTCGCTAAGGCAATAAGTCGGTCGTTACCTCTTCATCACCATATTTCAAACGTGAAATAAAAAAAAATAATTCAGTACATACTGGTACTAGAGGCCTAGTACATACTGCAGGTCAATCATTGCACGCGACGAATGGGGTGAGGTGTTTTGAAGCAGTGCTTAACCTGCAACTTCGGACAGAGATTTTCACTGGAAACAAAACAGTGTAGGTGTATCGATCGATGACGTCATCCGGTCACGTGCCACGAAAAGTGGGCGTGGCCTCTATCACAGAGCCAAAGACCAGCAATAGTAGGATATAGGAACTCTACGAAATTTGTTGCTGAACGCGCTTAGGAGTTGTCGCCCACGCGAAAAGCACACGTGACAATCACACATGTGAAAATGGATACATGCACATTAATCTCCTGCGAGGTTCATTTGTGAGTTCATTCCCTTCTGAACAGTGAGCTTTCTTCCTCATGAACTGTTCCTTCAGATTATCAAACAGGTGATGTATCTTTTTCTACGCACATATTTAAATGCTTTGCGCCCAGCTACCACCTTATGAGCACTCTGAAGTATCACAATCTTGAGCTAGAATTTTCACGTCAAAGAATTAACTTCGATTCCGAGTATCGTGTGTAAATAATATGGGAGTACATTTTTTTTAATGATTGAACTTTAAAATACTTTTTTTGGAGAAACAGAAAATAACGAAAGGAAAAAGAAAATATTTGTTCAAAGTTTTGTATTTTTCAGATTGCTTCTTTATGCAGATGTGAATTTAAGAAATATATTTTAAAAAATTATATCTAATAGCATATGAGAAATCTTGGGGGAATAAAATACAAAATTAAATAAGAATTAACATAAAATAAGACTTTAATGTACTTTTCATGAATACAAGTTAAATAATAATTTATGTGTTTCAATTTCTCTATAAAAAATTATATTCATCAATCCCATATGCTTTAAAAACACACAATAGCTCATTTAATTTATTCCTTTTTTTTAGAAATTCTTTTGGTTGTTATTTGGAAACGCATACTTTTATATCCCAATATATAAAATAAAAAAGAATCGCCAAAGTTTATTATTTTCTTATAGGTACCTCAGTTTTAATAATTAATGAGATAGATTTTTATTGATTATATTACTAAATATTCATAATTGGTTTTAATCATCAAAAACACAGTACATAAATATCAATTGCTTACACAATTTTCATTGTCTAATTAAAAAAATATTCAAATTATTTTTATTGCACATTTATTTCAAACAAGTTAGAAATATTCAAACAATTTTTTTTAAAAGAAATTATTATATTTATTATGTATGGACTGCATTTTAAGACTAGATGATCACAAATTTTTTTATTTATATTTATTCAAAAACTATTTCTTTAAATTTTACTTAGTGATATTTTTAAAAGAATATTTGTGTATTATGTTATGGAATAATTGTATTAAATATAAATAGTATTATTATTATTAAAATTCGTTGAGTATCGCATATAAAATGCTTGTACTTCCAAAAAAGGCAATCGGGAATCATAATTTGTAACGCATTATTTAGGTATAGCAAATTTCATTTATTATATATATATATATATATATATATATATATATATATATATATATATATATATATATATGTATATACTAAACTCACAAAATTAAATTAGGAAAGGTATACTTATTGCAAGAAAGTTATGAACAGAATATGGGGTAATATTCTATTATTAAATAAAAAGGTAAATTCATATTTATACTTTGGATTTTTTTTGCAAAATCTTAACTTTAATTTAGCAGATACATCAATAAAGAATACCTAAATAAAATGATCTGTCTATTTGTTGAATATGCTTATAATTCGCAAGTTTAGAAGACATTTCAGGCAAGAAAATGTGCTTTAAAATTCAGAAGGAAGAATTTTAGAAATATAGGTCGAAAAATTAAGGAATTTTGGTATTAAGTAGTATGTACAAAAAAAAAAAAATCGTTCTGAATTACAGACCATTGCAAATTTATGAATTATTTTTAAATTTTAGGAAAATCAAAAGAAGCAGCCTAACCAATCGTGTAACTTTGATTTTGGAATTCAATATCTTAAATATACTATATATTTAACGTAAATGAAAGTTCCTTACAAACTTCTATCATTTATCTGTTAATATTATGCAGCAACTTCTAGTCGTAAAATGATTAATATGAAGATGGACTGGCTTATTCGGCACATTTAGAAACTATAGCCCGCAAAGAATATTTTGTTTTAATTTAGACGATTAATTAAATAGTTTATTTTTAATAAATTGGACCCCTAGTATTTATAAAATGAGTCACTGTAAACTGTAATAAAAGAAAATATACATTAAAATTCACAAGTAGATGGCGCTATTGTGTGGTATAGATGACGCTATAATACTCTCGTGAATTGCCATTTATTTAAATTCCCATTTGTGATATGAGAATATTAAAACCCAGTAAATGCTTACGATAGCTGCGAAGAGAGAAAGAAAAAATATTTTTCAAAGTTTATACATGAATATAATATTCTACGATAACGTCACAAAGAGCAAGCAAACCTTTAATAAAGTATGACAGATTTTTAATTACATAAAAAATTAATTATAATAGCAAAGCTACATTTTGTGAGTTAAAGACAAAATAAATTTAAAAACATATTATTTAATGAGAGGAAATATGAAAAAAGATATTATAGTTTGAAATATATTTTTAGTTTATTTATATAAAATTTTAAAAAATAATAATTTCAATGCGTAGTTTTAGTTGCAATGAAAATAGATATCTTATAAGTTGTATTTATTTATTTATACTATAAAAGCCAAGATAAAGTAGAATTTATAGATTCTTAAAAATTTCACACCACACGTAATCATAAATTATTAAAACACTCATTATAGGTATCAGTTTCATTGAATGACTAATGTATATGGAGCTATTACTAAGTTGAAACTTATATATAACCTTAAATTATCGTATAATATTTTTGAGTATGGAACGAACCATTTATGACAATGTTGCGTTCACTGTACATCAATTCATATTCTAACTTTATTTCAATATATCAGCAGTGAGTCAATTTAGGTAATTTTAAGTGAGTATATATGTCTCTCTCTCTACTGTAATAAAATTTTCTGAAATTTCAAATTGTTATTAACTATTTAATAGTGAAAATAAGATTTACTTTATTAAGTCAATTTCTATAAGAGCAATTCCCTGTTTTTTTTCATAAAAGCTTTCAATATAAATGTTTTTTTTAAATATACAGTTAAAAAACAAAGAATATTAGTACTGCAAAAATGTTTCAAATTACTTCGACTCAGAAATAAATTTTTTTTTACATTTAGAAAATAATATCCTTATTTATATTCAATTCATTTCACGCAATAGATTTTTTAATTTATATATATATTAATTGATTTATTTATTTCATATATATATATATATATATATATATATATATATATATATATATATATATATATATATATATATATATATATATATATATATAGTATATATATATATATAGTATATATATATATATATATAGTATATATATATATATATATATATATATATATATATATATATACACACACTAATTTTAGAAAAAAATCAGTGATTTTCCAAATAAAATTTTCAGTGAATTATATACGCTCTATTAATTTGCTTAGAAATTCTCTTTTCTAGAAATATTCATTAACCCATAAAACATCATAATAATAATAATAATATCAATATTTGAAATTGTAACCTTTTTGACACAAAATTTTAATATTTTTATACTATATTAACTAATCAGAAAAATTAGGATTTCAATAATTAATAAAAAATCGTATATATAAAACTATTTCTTACGTTTTTAACTGTAAGATACAATGGTAAACTTCCTTTATAATCAGCGAATTTTCATTTATAATCTATATATTTAAGAAAATGTCACAATTAGTTAACAAAAAATATTTTTTGATAAGAAATGTTTATTAATATATAAATATTTTCGCAAATGTGCAAGAAAATAAAAGTTATTATTCATAGAACTGAATGTGACTGAACATATTAAAAAAAATATGTAAGCATACAAATCACTCATTAAATATGATTAATTATTAAGCATACAATTAAACGATAAATGAGTAATGTTCACATATTACACTTATTTGATTCAAGAGAAAAATCCCAATTTTTAAAGCAAAGCGGCTAAAACGTTGTACGTAAAACTTTCAATTATTATTTTTATTTATATTATTTTAATCAGGATTTTTTTATTAATCTCTGTAGTCCTTATAAAATCATTTTTTATAATTTTTATATATAAAATAAAGAAAATTTAGAAGACTCAATTTCATAATATGAATTTTCATTTATTGAATAATCAAATTAAGGATTTTTATAAAGAATTCTCATATGTAAACAATCCCTTTTAATATTTTGTGAAGCCATTTCAACATTACATATGACATAAATTTTTTTCGAAGTTCCACAATTCTCTATAAATAAAATAGCAAAGCATATTTTTCAATCTTGTTCATTTTTGTTACTCTCTAAAGAGATAAAGGATAAAAATAGACGTGTTCATATAGCCTTTTTATTTGATAAAATCAGTAAAAATATTTCATCTAAAGAATTTTCACAAGGCAATTTTCAAAGTAAATGTTTAAAAAGTTGTTCTAACATTGCATTTGAATAAATTATTCATTAACAAAAATAAAGTGGAATAAATAGAAATATGACTAGAATATTAGAGAAAAGTATTCATCTATATTCTCTTAATAAAACAAACACATTTCATAATATCCAGTTACGTTATTATATTATTCTATTTAATTTAAAAAGTTTTCATGCCTCATAATTTCTTACTTAAGTGAGTGTTCTATGAAGAAACTACATCATTTTTACAAAGAAAACTTTCATTTAAAAATAATGAAATCCTAATCTAAAGACATAAGAATTTGGCTTTAGGAGAAATTTTTAATTTATTTCTTAGCAACAAAACATAAATCATTAATTTTCAATAGCTATTTATAATGTTCATTCAAATATTAAGGTTTATTTATTGATTAGTGATAATATATTTCAAATCAAAATTTCATTATATTTTTAATAAAATACAATATTTTAAGAAAAGCCTTTAGATATATTTATTAACCATACATTAAAATTAATTTTTAGTTATATATTTGATTTTTTTAATTTAGTTATAATTGTTCAGAAAAGTTAATGCAATTAAGTTCAGCAGCTAAATCATGAAATTATATTTATTTTATACAATGGTTTTTTTGTATTTTTAATTGATTTGATCAAGAAATTTTTTAAAATCTTTTTTTCCAAGAATGAGCATTTCAATAAAATGAGACCTTTACAAATGCAAGTATTGGTTTTATTAATGACAATGCCTCAATAAATTTAAATGTTTTGGCAGATGGAAAAGATAAGAAATTTATTTGAAAATAATAATTTATTGTATTATGTTTGTATACATCTCGATAAAGATCATCTGAGATAACAATATCTAAGTTTTGATCTCCAAGTATTGCTCTCAATGTTCCATAGTTCGGGAATACACTGATACATTTACCATACCTTTTGTTTTTATTGAAATGATCTGTTGTTGAGATATAATATTGCTTAATCTATTTATTTTTTAAGATAGCTGACTTATGTCTTTATATCCATGAAAAGAAGGGTTTCATCCATATCAAAATTTATTTCAATTCATTGATACTTAGGTTCTAATTTTCTTAATTTTATCAATCACATATTGTGGCTATTAATTGCTAGTCCATTTGTGAGTTTTTCTTTTAAATATAGCCCCTTCCAAATATTTTTTGTGAAAAAGAAAATGATTTCTCTCGATAATGCTGTAAGTGTTTTTCTTTTTAGTATTTTCAATAATGTTATATCAATACCTAATATTTTAATTACCTTTATCTCTGTATGAGCCCCGTTAAATGCAAAGCCATCATCATTGGGCTAATAAATGTGAAAACAAATGAAAGCTTAATTTGAATTGAATCAGCTTTCAAATCATCAATCTAAATCAATTTCTGTAAAGTTGATATAGTTTTTATGTTTCAATTCTGTCCCATATACATTGCAATTTTTAGTAATCTGAATGCATAATAGTAATAGACAAGATATTTGTACAATTTTAGTTATCTGAATGCGTAATAGAGAGAGTAAGAGAAACGATATTTGTGCAATTTTTAGTAATCTGAATGCGTAATAGTAATAGAAACGATATTTGTACAATTTTAGTAATCTGAATGCGTAATAGAGAGAATAAGAGAAACGATATTTGGGCAATTTTTAGTAATCTGAATGCGCAATAGTAATAGAAACGATATCTGAATACATTGCAATTTTTAGTAATCTGAATGCGTAATAGTAATAGAAACGATATTTGTACAATTTTCGTTATCTGAATGCGTAATAGAGAAAGTAAGAGAAAGGATATTTGTACAATGTTTAGTAATCTGAAGGCGCAATAGTAATAGAAACGATATTTGTGTAATTTTTAGTAATCTGAATGCGTAATAGTAATAAAAACAATATCTGAATGCATTACAATTTTTTAAAAAACCTATATATAAATTTAATTCATTCATTTAACACGACTACATTTTATTTTTATGAACTTCACGATTCTTGAATTATTTCCAAGATATAAAAGTAGTCATCGTTAGTTTTTAAATTATGACATTAAAAAAAATGCAAACATAAATTTCCTACCCAATAACAAACTAATGTAGGGAGATATAGAAATGTTTATGTTTTTTCTAAATCAAAACTAAACATGTTCGTCTCACCTGTAGATTTTAATCGATCTTAAGCTATACTTTCCCGGATAACTTCTGAATTTTTCGAATATTAACCATGTTTAACTTCAGCTGCATGTTTTTCTTCATGTGTAATCGATTGTTACTTAATTACCAAATAATCTCATTTTTGATATGTACCTTTTGAAAGTTGCTTAAAGCTCAAATTACATTTTTATCGAAAATACATCGAAATAAAACTTCTTTTGTGTCTACCATTTAATCCTTATTACCTTGTCAAACATGCAGTTTATGCGTTTTTGCTATAGAAACATCTGAATCAAAGTGTTAGTGGAAGTAAATCCAGATTCGAAAAATGAAATCTTGACTCGAAAGAGTAAGAAATCAACTTAAATACTTTATTACATGGGAACTATTTATTTAGACATTTAGAATATGCTGCTTCCCATGAGCTTTTACGTTTTCTTTCGAACACCATTTATATAATCACCAATCGCTTTTTTTTAATCTGTTCCCTTTTTCCATAATATTCTAGGCAAACATCAACATATTGTAAAATGTTAAAACCTAGTAAAATATTTAAAATACGAGAATTTTAGCTCTTTGGTGTCATTTCTGTGTCATTATTAAAAATTGAAATCAATTTATTTATAAGAATATTTTATTGCGATGATCACTCAATTTGTACAAGCTTTTCGTCTGTTCCACTTCGAGAAAAGACTTACAAAATTATAAACAATTACAAGATATATCATCGATTTTGTTTGGCGAGGAATTATTTTATAATTCCAATTTTGAAATCTCTTCCCTTCCGTTATTTTGAATATTTTTAAAGTAGTGCGCGGATTTTTGGTATGTATATTTTACAAAAGTTTCAGCCATTTGTATTACCTTCTATATTTTCAAAATCTGTCGATAAATTAGTATGAGTGCGATAAACTTGTCTAAAACTGAAATGATGATGTGGTATTTGCGTATCACTTTAATGGCGTTCTATTTTGACTGATATTTTTATGCACATACAATAACCGAAACATTCATTCAATTATTATTGAATTTTTGTTGTGTCCTAATTGGTTTTGGGATAAAAAAAAGTAGGAATCAGCATTAATTTAAGTTTCCTTATAAATACATTTAAATACAAAACAAGATTCTCATAAGTGTATTTTTACCAGCCCAGATGTCATATAATCCAGTATGGTAAATTCTGAATTTCTTTGGAGACGAAGAAATGCTGCCAAGATAACATATTGTGACGCTCCACGATGACTTAAATAGCAGGGTTGCCACAATAAAATATTCTACATAATAACATAATTTTATTGGTCTCCATCTCTATGACGTAATAAAAAAACCAGGTTCCAGATACAAAAGGAAATTCGCCAAAAAATCCCCAAACTCAGAATTTGGCGTGCTGGATTATATGGCAGTCCTTTTATCATTTTAAAATTACTTCTTCTATTTCTTATTACTAAAGAAAAATTATTCAATATTTTTAATAATACAAGAACTTTTATAAACATTTAGTGTGACATTTTTTCACAATCAAATTTTAGGTATCCAAAGAAAATAAATATTCACTAAAAAGAGGAGTTTTATTCAATTATGCTTCTCAAGCAATTTTCAACATTGGCAGTTGAAGTTTTGGCAAATTTGTTGTTTTTCAGTGTTGCAAAGTTATAACAAATAAAATATTTTAATTTTGTTTCAAAGTTTACCTAACAATATATTGATGATATGTGAACTTATGTTCATAAGAGCTTCTGAAGTTATGCAACCTATTCATAATCTATAAAAAATTAATATAAAAGAAGCAAAAAAAAAAAGTGAGTCCTTATCAATTAAAGAAAATATTGTTTATTCCTTTAAAATTTAGAACACTCAGAAAATAGCAGAAATGGATTTAACTATATCAGATTCTAAATGACTCATATAATAAAGTTATTTTTAAAAGGCATAATAGTATTTACTTTTACGTAAAGAATACTTCTTTGTAAGCAATGTAACAAAGTATTTTTTCATTTAGATATTAAGTGAATATATATTAATAATAGATGTAAGAGCATTCATTAAATTGTCATATCTTATTCCTTCGTTTTAGTTATATTAATAATCTATAATTTATACTTCTACTTACCACACATTAAATTCATTTTCTTAAAAAAAAAAACTAATAATTTATAATTATTAAGGAGATTTTCTTATAAAAATTTGGTTTTTAAATTTGAGTTATTGGTGTTTTTAAACTAAAGAAAATTTCCTACAAGATTCACAAATTATAAGAGTAGATATTAGAAAATCAGAGAGAAAATTAAAGTATGTTAATCATCTTTAAGAGATTTTATGAAAACAAATTAAATAACATTGTAGAAATCATTTTTAGAGATTTTATGAAAACAAATTAAATAACTTTGTAGAAATCATTTTTAAGAGATTTTATGAAAACAAATTAAATAACATTGTAGAAATCACTTTTAAGAGATATTATAAAGAGAAATTAAATTTGTAGAAATCATTTTTGGAGATTTTATGAAAACAAATTAAATAACATTGTAGAAATCATTTTTAGAGATTTTATGAAAGCAAATTAAATAACATTGTAGAAATCATTTTTAGAGATTTTATGAAAACAAATTAAATCACTTTTAAGAGATTTTATGAAAGCAAATTAAATAACATTGTAGAAATCCTTTTTTTGAGATTTTATGAAAACAAATTAAGTTTGTAGAAATCATTTTTAGAGATTTTATGAAAACAAATTAAATCCCTTTTAAGAGATTTTATGAAAACAAATTAAATAACATTGTAGAAATCATTTTTAGAGATTTTATGAAAACAAATTAAATGACATTGTAGAAATCACTTTTAAGAGATTGTATGAAAACAAATTAAATAACATTGTAGAAATCATTTTTAGAGATTTTATGAAAACAAATTAAATGACATTGTAGAAATCACTTTTAAGAGATTGTATGAAAACAAATTAAATAACATTGTAGAAATCCTTTTTGAGATTTTATGAAAACAAATTAAATTTGTAGAAATCATTTTTAGAGATTTTATGAAAACAAATTATACAACATTGTAGAAATCACTTTTAAGAGATTGTATGAAAAGAAATTAAATAATATAGGATTGACAAGTGAATTAATTACGGTTTGAATAAAGTATCTTTAGTAAATATTCAATGTAACTCTAAAACAAATTATCCTTTTCATGTTCTTCGATAATAAAACCTCAAGATTTGGAAAAAGTATAATTTGTGCCTGATTTGCAATTGTAATTTCGATGGTAATTGAAACTTTATGCGTATAATTTGAAATTCTTTCAAGATTCACTTATTATTTTTGGGAAAACGAGCTAGTAATAGACATTGTAGAAGAATCAATAGGAAGAACTTTTATTTAATAGGAAGTGAAAAAAAAACTTTTATTACCCTTACGATTTCCTTATCTTAAATGAATAAATAATTGTAAAAGAAATATTTTGTTGTAAAAAGTTTCAAAAACAATTTTTCCCTTTGTACTCTTGAAAATTGAAGTAATTTTTTGTTAAAAATCACAATGAAATAATTATAATTTTTAATCCATAAATTTTCCAAGATAAAAGTTAAAATGTATTTCAAGTCTTATTTTTTAAAGATAAATTCTGCAATTGATTTACAGTAAACTATAATAAGAAATTTTAGGTTTTTGTAGTTATTCATTGTTATGTTATTTGTTATTAATTTAGTTAATTGTTATTGGTAAAGATAAAATTTGTAAATAATTTATTTTAAGCTGTAATAATAAATACTTCATTACATTTAATTGATTATTTTACTTACTGTCAATCAAGTGGGCAAATAGGATTTATTAGCTAAACAGATAAACTTACTCTAAATAGTGTATATATTAATAAATTTTAAAAATATAAAAAATAACCACACCTCTTGTTAATTTATACAAATGTTTTTAAAAACTTACCTTGATCTTGTTATTCAATAAGTTGTTACTCAAATGTTATCTCTTTTATTACTTCAAAGGTTAAATTAGCTTTAAAGAAATGCAGTAAATGCTGAAATAGTAAGAAATTTTCAGTATTTAATTGCATACACTCTAATAATTAAAATGAATTCCAGCTCAATATAAATAGCTAACACACAAACACACACCTGTTTAAACTACTAAAACAACTCAATAGAGTTTTTTCCGACAAAATTTCAGCTGTTTTTAAGTTTTTCACTGAAAATGTCAAAAATCAGTAAATTTTCGTACCTTATCGGGAAATCGGGAGAAATAATGAAAAATTAGGAGTTTCCCGATAAAATCAGTAGAGTTGGCATCTCTGATAATAATATAAACAATATGGTTTTAAATGATAATTATAAAATACCAAATTATTTAATAGTAATTATTATGTATATAAGAATGATATATTGTTTACAGTTTTAACGTCTAATGAAACTGTTAAAATTATTTAAAGTATAAATTGAAATATAAAAATAAAAATAGCGTATTGAAAAAAATATGAAAGATAAGTAAATAAATGCTTGGATTCTCAATAAGAAATAAGTGGCGTTTGGAAGTTATTTTTGTAAGCTTAAAACTTTTAATAATAATACGTTCTCAAATTGATCTTCCAAAATGAAGTGACTATAAAAAAGCACAAAAGAATGTAAAATGTAAAATATATGGAATAAAACTATAAAATTCAAATGTAAACAACAAGGAGTAATAAATAAAATATAAAAATTTAAAAGCTAAATCTATTTAATTTTTTCAAAAGATTTTTTTAAACAGAATTTCTAAAATTAATATGCATTAAGTTATAAGTCTTTAAAATTAAATCTTATTTAAGTAATTGACTTGAATTAAAAACATTTAATGATTTAACAAACTGTCATATTTAAGAAAATTTGCTTAGAAATATTAGAATTTGAGTTGATGAATTTAGTAACTTTAAAATAGAAATTATTTCATTTAAATTATTGAAGATAAATAAAAATGGAGATTTTATATAAATAATTAGGTTAATTATACTCAAGTTATTAATTTTTTAATTGGTAGATAAAGAATAATTGGCTAGTAGGCTATAAAAGAATCGAGCGCTGGTTATAATTAACAGTTAAGGAACAATAATTTATATGGTAAATTAACAATTGTGAGAAACAAACTTAATTTAAAATTTGCTATTTTAATTTTATTAAACTAATAAAGATTTCATATGAATGAAGACTAGATTTATTTTCCAAGGAAAATCTATTGATTTGCTTATTATTATGATTGTTGAATTTGTTTGAACATTATACATGTTTTAACTATTATATTTTTCAACTGCATCTCATATCTGTTTTTAAATTACGTATTAAAAAATAAAAAATTGTAATAAATTATAAATAACGGAGTAATTTCTATTATAAGAAGTAGAGTAGTTTAAGAGTTTTTTTAACTAAAAATTTTTATTTATTATTTAGGTTAAAATTATTACTATTCATTATCATTTATTATTATTTAAGTAAAAAATAAGACAATTTAAGTGTTCTTTTTGTTAATTTAGATATTAAAACCTTATTTAGGAAACGATTTATTAGTATTAATTCATTTTTCATGAAATATGATAGAAATCTTTATGAATAAAAGCAAGTTTATAAAACGCTTTATGTTAAATATTTTAAATTTAAATTAAGTCAAAGAAATTGAATTCGAAATACACCAGTACAACATTAAATTTAAAATAATAAAAACAGTTTTAGTAAAAAGTATCTCGTGTTTCTTTATTTTCACAATTAATAATTTGATTTACAAATCTATTGTTTTCAGATCAAAAATTATGCTAAATATCTGAGATATTATTTATTAATTTCTTGATTGTTAATTTCTTCTATTCTAGATTTTTTCATACATTGATTGAGACTTCTATTTAGCATAAATTCATCAAGATAAATTGTAAATTAATAACCTGCACACAGTGAAACACTGCCGAGAATTTACCATGAGAAAAATATTTTAAATTCGAAATTATTAATATTTGGAAATAATAAATTAAAATTATTAGTAACTTAAATAATTAAGGTAAGTGTTAATCATTTTAATTTTTAATGAATATTATAAATACCATATAAATTTGCATTGTAAATGCAGTTTTTTGAAATAAATGGGTAATTTATTCGAATTTAGAAAAGCTCATTTATTGAAAATAAGGTTTTTGATCCTAATAAACTTAAAAATTCCAATTCTCAGACAGTTATTCATTGAAGAATAATAATACTTTATATAGTTAATTTTCCTATTATTATAAATTATCCATCGAATAATTAATCGAATTTCTATAAGTTTTAAGTTGCACATTTTATAATAAAGCAAAAGGGTATACATAATATTAATTAATTGATTAAAACCTTTCCGTGTTAAGTTCACACAGAAAGAAAACTTAAGTTTTTGATTAAGACCTCTATCTTGGAATATCATTTTAGGAAACAAGCTAAATTATCAGTGAGCTGCAGAAATAACTTTAAAATGATATTAAATTAACTATGACATGTTATTGAAATTATTTATGTGTAGAAAAATTTCATGGATACGTTAAACTTAACACCATTAATAATAAATTTGAATAATTACTTGCTACAAGGTTCCGACTTTATTTGGCGATCACAGGCTAACCCAACAAAAATTTAACAAACTCAAAAAATACGAATGTAGAAATAAACTACAATTTAGAAAAAAATAAAAATAGCATTATCATATATATTGTTTTTTCTAAGAATATATTTATAACCATTATAAAATTTTCATAATAGTAATTTTATTTTCCCTGAATAAAAAGAATAATTTTATAAAAACCGTGAATTTGAGAATTTCAGCAAAAATGTGTACGATGATAATTCGCCACAATTTTGACAAAGTTCAATTGATATTTCTAGATTATCTTTGCTACCTATATTTCTTATAAATATCAAGAACCGTCCATTCTAGAAAATACTTCTTAAATTTCACATCTAAAGAGAAACTTCCATTTGTATCTTGTAGATAAACCATTGAAATCTACAAGTACTAAAGTATTCCATCTCTTTTTCAAAATGGCGTAGAATTTTAATATTTCTTTAATTCCGCTGTTATCTGTTTTTGTTAACATATAGTTGTCAAACATTGTTAATCATTTCATAATTTTTAATAAAGTAATGACAAATTTGATATTTGAGACAGTTGCTTCAGTACTTAATACAACAGCAAAAAAATGACAATAGGGTGTCTATTTTGGCATAATTTCTTTCCATTTTGCTAGTTTAGGCCCTATGGAACACATTTGTCTACATTTCACCATCGTGGATCTTGTGTAAAACTTGCTCTGTGCAAGGAATTATGGATTCTGTGAAAGTTTAAAGTGCACAGACCTTAGAAACATTAATGGTTCTTGGATAGAACAGGATCGATATTGCTATCTTAATGTGACGAGAATAAAGTCTGATGGAAATATAGTTGACAACAGAAAACATTTTTTCTTCAATGTTTTTCCTTCTTACATATCACTACAGCTCATCGAGGTCATTTGCTAGTAGTACAATGTCACTCCGAATTTTTCTGCTCTTGGCCATAGATTTCCAATTCTTTATTTTCATATTGGTTAAATCTTTAACTGTAAACCAACTTTTGGGTCTTCTTAAGACTTTGATTTAAAAATATAAAGTTATAAATTTTCTTAAAACTCTTTTTTAACTATTCTTTGGATATGACTCAACAATGATATACACTGCGATTTAATAAAACAAACAATTTTTTCTCGCTTAATTAGATGATCAAGTTTATTATTGATTCTGAATATCCATAGAGAATTATTTATTTTTATTGGTACTATAAAAAGCTTTTACACCTTGAAAATGAAATTTTTTATTTTAACATAAAACAGAGGCTATTTCTGTCTGCAGTTTCTTGTGTTCTGATTGTTTATTTATTATTTTTATAATTACATAAACAAGAAAAATTAATGATTTGATGGCAACTTGTGCCTCGTCACACTGGTATTTAATTTTGGCAATGAATGGGAAAAGTTCAGAAAGAAATTTGATTGTAAGCTAATTTTATATAAATAATTTTACCTTTGGTAAGCTACATTATTGTTATTTTGATAAAAAGAAGTAGTTTAATTTTGTTCCTTACATAGAAGGTAATATTGAATAGCGTAAATATCTTATTATTAAATATATCAAAACTTTTCCAGGAGTGTAAACAATTTGGTACAGATGTTATAAAATTCCCTTGGCATGATTTCTTATTTAATTAATTGCTTGTTTAATTAATTGTGACTTTTTCCATTTTCCTGGCAACCCTAATTTTTAATTGCTGTCTAAGGATGAACAAGCTTACTATATAATTTACAATAAAATTTTAGAACTTAATAAACAAAGCATACTTTTATATATATATATATATATATATATATATATATATATATATATATATATATATATATATATATATATATATATATATATATATGTATATATATATATATATATATATATATATATATATATATATATATATATATATATATATATATATATATATATATATATATATATATATATATATATATATATATATATATATATATATATATATATATATATATATATATATATATATATATATATATATATATATATATATATATATATATATATATATATATATATATATATATATATATATATATATATATATATATATATATATATATATATATATATATATATATATATATATATATATATATATATGGGTTCTATCGTTTCATTATCAGGAATAATAACACAGTATGTTTAAATGATTTAATTATTGTTGTGAACAAAATAAGAAAAAGGTATTTTCTTATTTACAAAGGAATATTAAATCACGATCTAACATCTTAGTTAGTTATACTTCGAAATTAGTCCAATATCAATTCGCGTCTTTTCTTGTCCATCACCTCGTCGTTTTCTTCCTCCCTCTTCTCTCTGCTTGTCCGGCGGCAAACATGTGAATGGCCCTCTGGTGGCGCTTTCAATCCCAAACACACACACACATATATATTTATACATATTATTTTAATATTCTGGATTACTTATATTTCTTGTTCATTGCAGCATCCATTAATCAAAATGAAGAAAATTATCTTTCAATAATCATAATTGCTCGATAAAATGCTGATAAAATTCGAATATGTTCGAAAATAAAGTGAATAAAAATAAAAATTAGTTATTTCAGTAAATCTTTCATTTATAAATTATTTCGCATTTCAGTGAAAACAGAAAAATTACATTGTATAAAACAAGGTCACTTCTAAAATCCTTAATAATATTTAAATTATAACATAATCACAAAACATTTATAATTTCTTTTATTGAACCGGTTATTATGACACCACTATTGCTTTTTAAATTAGAGTTTCATAACAATTCATTAGAAATGCAATTCAATCATTAATTTAAAATATAATTTTGTGAGTTAATGATGAGCAATAATAACATATAATTGTATTTAATATATAAATTATGCTACTATTATTGTATTCTTTATTTTTCATTATTGATGGTATAAATATAAAATTTTATTTTCTAATTTTAAGAACATATCTTATGAAAAATTTGGTTAAAATTCCTTTTATTGTCTATTTTGGTCGCTATCTTTAATGTTTAGAATATATACATCATAAAATTATATTTCATAAGAAATTACTTTCATTTAATAGTAGAAATTTATAAAATGTATTCTGGACATTCAAATTATTTTCTTTTTAATGAAACTGCTAATTTCTTTATTTACATTTTGCAATATTTATGTGATTCATTTACAGAGTCTTTTTATATTCAATAAACTAAATTCTTACAAAAGCAAAATTCTTACTATCGCATTAAATGAAATAAAGTTTTTTAATGCTCATAACAATTAAATTAGTTTCTGTGTTTCTGTATTCATGTGTTACAAGCGAAGAAATCTCAAAAATTCTCGTCAAACATTTACCAATGGAAAGCCAAGCACAATATCTATCTTTTATTGTTTGACAATGATTATTGTCAAATTTAGGACATACTACAATAAAATACTCTAGCAGTTCGTAATTAATGGAGGACAAATTACTTCTATAAAGTATATGAAATGAAGCGAAATAGATTTAAGTTTTCAATAACTGACTCATCTAATTTTGGAATTTAACCCTTTTCGCGTTTCCTTTTCAATTCTAATTAAATATAATTTCGGAAATCAGTTCAGTAAATAAAATTTCAGTGTTATATCATATTATACAGAGAGACCAATCTAATTACAGTTTAATATCATTTAATTTAAAATTTTCCTTTAAGAAAGAATATTTATTAACTTGAAGAAATTAAAAAGATGTTAATATTTTATATAAACTCTCGTGAAATTCTTGCCCTTTTTCGAACCAGCTTTGACGTTGAACGCAGTTAACAATGAAAATTTATTGAAATTGCCTAAGTTAGTAACCATATCAAATTATAGTGATACAGAATTCAAAATGACACCGGAAAGTTGCTCGCCAATAAACGGACTGGAAAAATTGGCATGCCTACGTTCATTTATGAATTTGATGAATTATGAACAATTTGGCACGTTGTTGCGAAGATTTGTATTTGAAATATTGTTTCTGGAAAAAATACAAAAAAAATATAAAATATTTGACATATTTTGATGTTGAATAAATCGTAAAATAAGAATTAATTTAAATTGATATTATTAATGGTCAGACAGACTCAAAAAGTTGTATAGCCATTGTCAATAGGTGTTAATTTGTGAATTGTTTTTCGCACGAAGAATATCAAATTTCATGCCTAAGACAAGTAAATATTTTGGCTATTGCGATTATAATTTCGATCTTTTGGCTAACCAAAACTCGACATTTTCTTTACATAAATGATACCCTTTATGAAATCCGAAATTCAAAAGTTAAACGGCATAATATCAGGCGATCCGAACAACCAAAAAATATATGGCCTCATTCATTTTTCTGTATAAAAGCGCAGGCGTTAAATATATATTTATTCAAACTGAAATATCTAGGAAGTTATCTGCATTAATAACTCACGAAGAGGGTATTAACAAAAGAAATGATTTTCAAATAAAAAAAGAAAAAAATTTCTATGTCAACGTTCAATATAACTGACAGTATAAAAATTATTTTATGTGTAAATGCTACATATTTGTTTATGTTTTCATCATTTAATGAATTTAAAAATTTATCAAAATGTGTTAAACAGTTTATAGAAATACCGTTTATCTTCAATTTTTTATTTGTTGTTGTTATCTGTGTTGTACAAATTTATTTAGATTTAACATATTTTTACATTTTCTTAATATATATATATTTTTATTTTTCAAAACATATTAAATTTGTTTTCTGCGGAATTTTTCGTTCAGATCCCTGCAAAATTGTTTTATAGAATTTTTTTGCAATAATTTATGTGAAACAAAATATATCATTGGCACTTTAAAATTCATAATATGAGCTAACACTTGATTTTGTTTTAAACCTACTGAATTTATATTTTTCTAATTTTATTACATTCTGTATGACAAAATTAGTTTTCTTGTAAAAACATTTCTGAATGAATAATGAAAAAATAGCTTATTTCAGTTACCCTTTGAAAATTTTACAAATTTTAATAATTTTATTTTTTACTTTCTCTTATCAGCTGTATAAGTTTCAAATTAGTTTCGTTTTTAGCTTTACAAAATTGAAATTTAAATCTGTAATTAAATTTTTTATTCACACACATATATAGTATATGCTTGTATTTTAGTGCAATTCTTTTCAGTTTTTAATCTGCTGAAATTTTTTACTCAAACAAATTTCGAATTTCTTTTTCTTTCAACATACATTATGCAAAAGTTGGATTTAAATGCCTTCGAAGATTTTGTTGCCTCGCAAGTTCTTCGGAGATCTATCAAATTCTGTTGTAACCCATAAAAAGTCTAAAAGTTCTATATTAAACTTCTATCTAAGGATTATGTAACATAATTTAATATTCTGTATTCATCATCTCACGTGATTAGAAAATTTATTTTCAAACTAAATTTTATACATTGGTGTTGTGTACATTTCCTTGTTTTCAAATATTTTACGCAAGATAATTTAATTTAAAATATTTATTATTATTTTATTTTAAATTTTTTTCTTCATTTCTGATTTTACTTGAAATAAAAATAATTTGAAGCAAAACATTTACAAACATTATATTTTAAAATATTTAACATTACATTTGAAAACATTTTTAACTACAAAGCTTTAATTTAAATGCATTAGTTTTATTAATTTATAATATAAAACCCCCTCATTATTTTGTAGAAGCTTAATATCGATTCTTTCGGAATAAATATTACTATGTATTCTTAAAAAGAAATAATAGTAAACTTTCTCTAATATTTTGTAGAAAAGAATATGTTTTCCTTTGTTCCATAGAGCAAAAATATTGCCAAAAAATTAATTATTCAATAGAAAAAAGTATTCTATAAATGATAATTTAGAAAATTAAAATGCATTGTTTATACAATTTTTTTTCAGTTTTCTAAAGGTCCAATTCAATGGGTACTTTGTTATTATTTGTGGAACAACATGACGGTATCACGACTAAACATGTGTTTCAGAAAAACACAGAATTGACATTTAAAAAGAAAAGCTTACAGTTCTAGAAAATTAGTCGTTACTGAAAATTTATTGTAGAGCTTTTTGTTTTATCATAATAAAGACAAGTAACCACAACACTGATATATGGATTTCGATACAAATAAAAGACCTGTAAATGCATACATTTTTAAACGTTATCTTTATAAATTTGAATATATATTGATTACAGTTGAAAAACAACTGCACAAACAAATTTAAATTGGCCTAATTTTTGATATCTAGCATTTATTTTAGTAAAAATGAAGTCACTTAAATCAATCAGTCAATCTATCAAAAATAATGAAATCAGTACTTATATCTAAGCACCTCAATTTTGTATTAATGAATATTAATATTTTATTAAATAATAAATAGAAACATAAAAGTCATTTTTTGACTAAGCACTTAATGAATATGAATATTATTTTTAATGAAGTACAAATGTCTTTTTCACTTATTGATTAAAGTGTAAAACTGATAATCAAAACTTAAAAATATTAAAATTTTTATGCAATTATTCCAAAATTTTTAGTTTTGAAAAGGATTTAACACCATTGCTTATTTTCTGCATTGCATTAAAATGAATACTAATTAGACATTATTGAATCAAATTTACAATAATCGATTAATACATTTACTATAACAAATCCTGGCAAAAAATTAAATATGAAAGTTTAATACAAATTATTTACTATTTCCAAAATATGTGTCCTTTTTCATTTACACCTCCATGATAAAAATCAAGATATTGTCAAGCGATAAATATAAAATTTTCAGTGACTTTTTTTCACCAAAAGCTCAAAAGTAACGATTAATATATTTGCGACAATTTTTCATCAGAATATTACTTTGTGAATGACACTCCCAAATTAAATTCTCTTTATGTCAGCATTATTAAAGGTTTAGTTTTCAACTAGTTTTAAATCCATGAGTCCATTATTAAAATAGCTTAGCGAAAAGCTTTTAAGAGAGGTGAAAGGCGAATTTAAATTAACATTCTATCTTTGAAAAGTCTTTTGCTGAAAATCTGGCGTGAACGATTTCACAAAACCCTTTAGAAACCTGTTCAATCCATCCCTAAGCTAAGAGTTGATATCTTAAAAACATTTTTTATGTATAAAATACGCCATAAAATTTTTTTAAAAATTTTATATTTTTAACTGTGTCATATAAATTTTAAATTTAGTTGATTCCTTTAATATCTTTTTATTTGAATATTCATATAAAATGATAAATATTTATAGTTTTCTAATTTAAAGTGCTCTGTTTATCGGAAGATTGCTTAATTTAAATTTCATTTTAGTATCATAAATATCTGCTTGCTATTTTATATTTAAAATAATGTATGAACGATTCTATTAAAATTTCTAGCATTTAAGGGTATTACATTTAAGTAATAAAAAAAAATTAGATTTTGTTGCATATCATCTTAAGCTCCGAAATGATTTGTTATTGTAATGTTTACAAATATTGAAATAATAATATTCGTCATTCAATAGTGGTTGGGATCGAACTCGAGATCTTTATCTTTAAAAAAACGCTGCTCTCTTTTTAGTTACAATAGATCAGCAAAGTGAAGCAACATTTGTCACTCAAATTGATTGGGAAATGACTATATTCTCCTTTACTGGGTTGTTGAGCTCTGTGGGTTGGAAACGTGTCCACGTTAATCTGTGACGCCTTAAGTCATTCCGTTGGTGTGGTGTGGATGTAGAGAGGAGGGTGCCAACTCAGATTGTGACCTCGTCACCTGATCGTGGTTCAAAATGACGAGGATCTTTGTGATGGGCAAGTTTTTCAAGCCCGGTTAACTTTAAAGTATATTCCGCCGCTCACCTGTGCATCGCTATTTATTAGCTGCGGTCAGTCCTAAATGGTAAAGATAATGAATAATACATGTAAAGATAGTAACAGAACATGGTCCATTCCCAACTTACTTAAAAAAATAAATAGAACATCTTCATCTCTCTGTCTCTGTGGCAAAGAAGGCAATTCTTTTCATTACATTACAGAATGCAGCTACACCGCACGGCATCATCTGAAATGCACTCAAAACCTTAACTACACCGATTTTCTTCGATTCTGTCTTCGTTCAACTCCCCACAAGAAAAAATTAACACTAATCACTGAGCTCCTCACAGAAAAAGGTCTCGATCTGTGCGAGGACAGGAATCCTCCTTCTATCAGCTCGCCAGACCATTCATCAGACTCAGACTTTTAACCTCCTAAGTTTAAGCAAACTTGAACTTTTAGTTAGAGACTTCATAATTGAAATGACTGTTTTTCCCCAACCAATCACAGAATCAAGGACTTTGCAGCCCTACAATAGTTTCATTCTTCATTTGCATATAACTTTTCATTGTCTCATTTACTTATACTTTTTAAAAAATTACTATCTTTAAATATATATTTTTTTTAAATTTCAATCAGTCATCCTTATGTTGTCATCCCTGCCTGATACAGAACTGTAATGTTTTGGGTACTGCGAGATCCAATACAAGGCTTTAAGGCCCCACCATTGTAAATCCTTCATTTTCAACAGCAGGCTGGGTGACGGCACAGTTTGGGGACAACCTTTTAATCCCTGGAAGGTGCTGCTTGCTCACGATGTTGATGAGTGAACAACCCGATAACCGATTGGTACAGAACGGGGTTCACTCCTATCTCTTATGTATGCATATGTAAAGATAATAACAAGTAAGATAATGATATATAAAGATAAAAGTAAAGATAATGAAATCGTAAAATATGCTTTTCATGTTAACTTTTAAATTCAAAATCAAACTTCATTGCAGTATTGGTCAAAATAGCCCCACCTCCCAAGCCTAATGCCACTCTATTCCGGATTTTAAACTTTCATTTAAGGGAGCCATTAAAAGTTTTCAATAAAAAGAAATCGTATGAAATATTCCACATAAATAAAATATAATATATTTTGAAATACGATCGATAAAGAGAGATTAAGTTTATATTTTAATCTGTTTATTTACCAAGCAATCATAAAACATCTTATATAAAATAAATGAAATACGATCAGAAAAAATGATGGCGCTCAATTATTAAGATATATTGATTTCTCAAGCAAACATAAAATATCTTATATGAAAATAAGTGAAACTATATTGGAAATGATGATATTGCTAATTTATTAAGATATTTATTTCATAAAATACCTTGTATAAAATAAATGAAATGCGATCAGGAAAGAGTTGATTATGCTCATTTGTAAAGACATTTATTTACTATAAGCAGACATAAAATATCTGAAATACGATCAGAAAAAACGATGGCGCTTAATTATTAAGATATATTGATTTCTCAAGCAAACATAAAATATCTTATATGAAAATAAGTGAAACTATATTGGAAATGATGATATTGCTAATTTATTAAGATATTTATTTCATAAAATACCTTGTATAAAATAAATGAAATGCGATCAGGAAAGAGTTGATTATGCTCATTTGTAAAGACATTTATTTACTATAAGCAGACATAAAATATCTGAAATACGATCAGAAAAAACGATGGCGCTTAATTATTAAGATATATTGATTTCTCAAGCAAACATAAAATATCTTATATGAAAATAAGTGAAACTATATTGGAAATGATGATATTGCTAATTTATTAAGATATTTATTTCATAAAATACCTTGTATAAAATAAATGAAATGCGATCAGGAAAGAGTTGATTATGCTCATTTGTAAAGACATTTATTTACTATAAGCAGACATAAAATATCTGAAATACGATCAGAAAAAACGATGGCGCTTAATTATTAAGATATATTGATTTCTCAAGCAAACATAAAATATCTTATATGAAAATAAGTGAAACTATATTGGAAATGATGATATTGCTAATTTATTAAGATATTTATTTCATAAAATACCTTGTATAAAATAAATGAAATGCGATCAGGAAAGAGTTGATTATGCTCATTTGTAAAGACATTTATTTACTATAAGCAGACATGAAATATCTGAAATACGATCAGAAAAAACGATGGCGCTTAATTATTAAGATATATTGATTTCTCAAGCAAACATAAAATATCTTATATGAAAATAAGTGAAACTATATTGGAAATGATGATATTGCTAATTTATTAAGATATTTATTTCATAAAATACCTTGTATAAAATAAATGAAATGCGATCAGGAAAGAGTTGATTATGCTCATTTGTAAAGACATTTATTTACTATAAGCAGACATAAAATATCTGAAATACGATCAGAAAAAACGATGGCGCTTAATTATTAAGATATATTGATTTCTCAAGCAAACATAAAATATCTTATATGAAAATAAGTGAAACTATATTGGAAATGATGATATTGCTAATTTATTAAGATATTTATTTCATAAAATACCTTGTATAAAATAAATGAAATGCGATCAGGAAAGAGTTGATTATGCTCATTTGTAAAGACATTTATTTACTATAAGCAGACATAAAATATCTGAAATATGATCGGAAAAGTTGATTATGCACTCACTTATAGATACATTTATTCATCAAGTATAAAAATATCAAATATGAAATATATGAAATATTGAAAATAAAAACTACGTTAATTTAATTAAGACATCCATTTAATGGAATTAAAATACTTTATTTCAACATGAAACACGATCAAGAAAGATGATTAAGCTCATTGAGAAAACATGGTTAAGCGCACTTATTGAGAAGAGCTGTATAAATGAATTTATAGGATTTTCATAAAATAAAAATCTTATGTAAATATGAAGTGTATCAAAAAAGTTATTTTTTATTATGTAAATATGAAGTGTATCAAAAAAGTTATTTTATCATCATTTATAAATTGATATTTGGCTTCATTTCCATAAAACTGTGGTAAAATTTTCTGATAGTAAATTTTTTATTATATTTTATCGAAAGATAGAAAGAGACTTATGTTCCCATAACAGTATCATGGAGTACAAACTTGCAAAACTAGAAATTTTGAACTGTAAAATTATTTCAATAAAATAACATTTCTTGAAACGATAAAGATATCATTCAGCTCAGACTTCATAGTCTTTTTAGAGATTTACACATTTATTCATGAAAAAATAACATTTGGAAAACGAGACACTCGAAAATTCATGAGTTCCTTAATTCTTTTCCGTATCCATAAATAATATTCCTGATTTGAAATTATCCAGAAATTTAATGTAGATGATAGTTTACGATTAATATTTTATAGTTCTGCAGCGCGTATTTTATGCAAGGTAAACAAGAAAGTTCTTGCCGTTTTTATTGACCCAAAAGAACATGACCAACAAAAAGTGTAGCTTATTTTTAGTCCTTGAAATAATCACCATCGTCCTCCAGCATCTTTTACCAACGTGTCCTCAGTTGTGCAATCGCCAAGTGGTAAATCTCAGTGGTTTGGGAACCAAAGAAGTAAATGAGGGAAAGGCTCAAATCTGCTTCATTGATGAAGGATTTTCTACAAAGATGGTTATTCAGTGAATGGAAGAGGTGATAAATATGATGGTGCAAGGTCATGTGAGTAAGGAGGATGGCACAAGGTCTCCCAACTAAGTCACTGTATGGATTCCTTATCGCCCAAAAGCAGTACACCCTTGCGATTAACCAGTACTGGCTCTTTCTATTGCAATGCCTGTTGCACGCGTTCCAATTGCTGAAAGTACAGGTCCGCAGTGACAGTTTGTTTCATTGGTAACAGCTCATAGGGAACCTCTTGATGACTGGGGGTTGACCGAACCCCAGCTTCATCACAAACGGACAAATCTCCCGACCTGAGTTTATGAAACCAATGACTTGCCTACATTCACTCAGAGAACTATCCCCAAACGCTTAATATATTTGGCGACTTGATGTAGCAGCTGACAAACTCACATAAAGCAAACAACACCGAAAGATCTTCTTCAACAGATCCATTTCTCTTCGCTGTGTATGAGTTACGATTGATGAATGTGTGCGGTGTACCTGCTTTTAAAACCACTGATATTTCTACTCTCGACTGACCGGTGTCTCAACCCCTTCATAGCATTATTTTCATATTTATTCTCACTTCATTTAATGGTAACGTGAGAACGGTGAGAGCTTTCAACTGATATTTAATTAGTTATGTTTTTGGTTGAAAATTAAGTGTTGACAGAAATATTCTAAGTTGAAAAATATTATGTCATAACGAATATAGTAAATATTTTTACGATTGGACAAATAGCGTATTCTCTAAATATTTCCAGTGCATATTTCAATTTTCTACGTTATGGAAAATTAACTGATCACCTGATTATCAAATTCACGGTACTCTCCACTTTCAAATGAATTTTATGTAAACTAATTGCTAAACGTTTGTGTGTGTGTTTTAAGGAAGCAATTTTACCTTAAAAATGGATACATATTCCAGTTAATTGTTCTTGTTACAAATGTTTTGGCTGTTTTCATATTGGATGCATCCAAATTCTGGCATAACTGATAGTTTGCTACGTGTTAAGAAGAAGTAATCAAAAAATAGATCTTTGTTCTAAATCTAAACTTATATATAAGGAAGCCGAAATAAGTGAGTAACGTTTTACTAACGTAATAAATAACGTTTTAGCGAAATGTTATTATTGTATTATTATTGAATAAAATAACATGATATTATATAAAATAACATGATTATATTGTATTATGTATAGATAACTAGTGTTATAATTTCTTTCATGTATAATTTCTTGCAAGTGTTATAATTAATTATGCACAACTTGTCTAGTGGTCAGCATGCCTGACTGCGAATAAGGAGGTCCTGGGTTTGAATCCCGGTTCGGGCATGGATGTACTATCTATCCTGTCTTTGTCCTTTCCTTGTATGAATGAGGTGTGAATGGTTGCCTACCCTATAAACGGGTACCTATAGCATGTGAGAAGAGCAAAGTCGTATTTTCAACTTCATGGTGCTCTGATTAAAACGAAAGACACTCCCAATTGACTTAAATTCACATAGCCAAGGCATAGCGAGCTTGGCTTGTCCAAGTGTCATTAGTAACAACAACAACAGTAACATAATTTCTAACATCAGCATGATTCTTTTCTTACAAAGATATTGCTTCAAATAATGTTTAAACAAGAAAAAAATGTTATTAGCTATAAAGTTTTGCTATTTGATTAAATTAACTGTAACAATATTTTTAGTTTATAATAAGTTTATTTTATATAGAATATTTTCTTTTAATAATTTAAGAAAATTTTGTTTATTATGTTAGTCAATTTCAGAAAATTTTCTCTTTTGCCATTGGCAAATGCTTTGTCGCTCTTAAAAGTAATTAATTTTTAGAAGATTAATTTTATAAATTTCGAAACTTCCTAAGAAAATTAATAAAAGTAATTAACTTCGAAACTTCCTATGAAAATTTTTTTTTCTACTCTGTAAAACATACCATATAAATATAGCACAGAAAGTTTAAAATCATTGACCATAATAGATAGTGTATCGTTTCAAAATGAGGAATCAGTCCCAAACAAACTCAAATTTATGTATAACTGGAATTCGTCATCCAATCAGTTTATTCGATTGATGTGAAAAAATGATTTTAAACATCTTATTTTCGCATAATTATTAAAAATTACCCTTAAAAAGTATGGGTGATATTTATAATAATAATTTGATCAAAGAATTAGACAAGCGCTTTAATTATAAAAATGCCTTGCAAAAACGAAGCGAATAACGTTGCCATTAATAAACGCATTCTGAATAAGTATTGTTAAATATTATAAGACAATCACTTTTTTATATATTTATAAGCAACAATTGATAATTATTTTTCTCTTACAATATAAAAATACATAATTTGTAAATAAAAACATTCAATCGTATAATGCTTTTTCAGGTTACCTTATTTCTTGGGAAGTTTCAAATGCAATAATTTTTATAAAGTTTTCTGGATCTTTAGATGATGTCTAAACGCACTTTCATCATTTCATTTATTTTATGGATTTTTTAAATTCTGTCTTGGGAGAAACTGTATAATATAAAATATGAAATGCTTTTATTGTAGTCGCATTTTCTTAAATCCCCAGAATTTACTTTATCACACGAGGAAAAAATTTCTTGAAATTTCTTAACTATTAAAAAGTACTTTTAATTGTTTTTCTTTTGTAGCAATTTTGTTTTGAATATATTATTTTTCTGCTTTATAGTTTTAAAAGAAGAACTCTTTTATAACCATTGAATAATTTGGATGTATTTTGCTGGAACACGACAGGATACTGCTTTTTGGTTTCGTAATAAAATAATACATCAACTTATAGATGAACTTAAGACAAATTAGAATCTCTTATTTAAAATACAGACTTTTAAATATTTTGGAAGATTTGTCATTATTTCTAATTGTAACTATCTCTTAAAAAGAAAAGTTTTCAAAGAGGTCTCAGAGCGTGGTATGTGATTACTATAACTGTATAAAATGTACTAATTTTTGTAATAATATGGAAGAGTGAGGGTCAACATCCCTATTTAAATATAACGACTTGGTATTAATTTAAAATAACCCTTCCAAGCCAATATTGCTGCCCTTAATTTAATTTTTACAACTGTTGTTGTTGCTTATGACACTTTGACAAGATAAGCTCGCTGTGCCTTTTGGAAGTGCGAATTAAGTCAGTAGAGAGCGTCTTTCGTTTGGATCAGAGCACCACGAAGGTGAAAGTATGACTTTGCTCTTTTAAGGTGCCTCGTAATTCTGAATCACGGTCAGGTGACGAGGCCGCGCACTCTCCTCTCCACATCCACACCACACTAGTGGAAGGACTTTGGACGTCACGTGGACACGTCCCCAACCCACGGAGTTACAGCAACCCAGTGAAGGAGAGTACACCATGGTCACCCTCCCAACCACTGGCCGTGGCAAATGATGCCTTACTCTGCTGAGTTTACGGGAAGCGGCGTGAAGCTACTGAGCCACTGGTGCTCATTTTTACAACTGATTTTCTGAACAGATGCAAATTCGAAGGATGGAGAAACACAAAGTTAAAAATAAAATCGAAATTTAAATATACTAGTTATCAAAAAATTTAACTCTTGTGGTTGTTGTCGTGTGCCAGCTAGGCTGGCATTATGGGGTGCGCAGCTCCACTTTTCCAGCTGAACCATATTTTGGTGTGGAGTCCGACTTCCTCAGTACACACATGCCACAGGTAAGCAACCACTCATAAAAAGAAAGGAAAAAGACAGGATAATAGAAAGGGAGAATACATCCATACCCGAAGCGGGATTCGAACCCAGGACCTCCTCATCCGCAGTCAGGCACGCTGATCACTATACAAGTTCGGTGGCAATTTTGGTGGTATAACATTTAATTAACAGTTGAACAAGAGTGAGTGGTGTGAGCTTTGTATAACAATCCAATTCTTTACAAATAATAAAACAAATGGTTTTTATTTGATCTTAAACGAATTTATTAAAAGCTTGGATAATTGCTAATATATGAAAGATAATTAAGATTGTAAAAATGTATATATATATATTTACATAATGATCTTTTTTCTATTGAACTTTATCATTAATCGACATCAAATAGGGTGTTGAGTTTGTGCACTTTTTATGGTAACATAAAATTCTTATGAATATATTAATGTTTTGATAAATATCTAAGCACTCATTCGTGCAAAAGCAAAAATGCGTGCTTTATTTACTAGATCCATTGTTTAAAAAATATGTGGTGGTCTTTTTCGTTTTCTGCTGATACTGAAATCTTATAGTTTAAATCTAGCCTATATAATTAATAAATGTCAACTAATAAAAATCAAAATTTTTCTAACAATAATTATCAATTTGTTATCAATAAATGAAAGAAATATTTTTAATTTGAGAAATTTTGAAGAGAATACAGATTTTAAAATTTTAATTCTTCTCTTTTACATTCGTGATAACAAAAGTTAATTTAAAAAAAAGGCAAAATACTTCCTTTAGAAGTTTCTAGAAGAAATCTAAATCTGCTTAGCTAGGTTGAAACCTATTTAACTTTTAAAAGAAATTGTGTGAAGAAATGGACCAAAAAATCTTTAAGAATACTATGGGATATCTGAAATTGTTGCCAAATTCAATATATATATATATATATATATATATATATATATATATATATATATATATATATATATATATATATATATATATATATATATATATATATATATATATATATATATATATATATATATATATATATATATATATATATATATATATATATATATATTATATATATACATATATATATATATATATATATATATATAATATATATATATATATATATATTATATATATACATATATATATATATATATATATATATATATATATATATATATATATATATATATATATATATATATATATATATATATATATATATATATATATATTATATATATATATATATATATATATATATATATATATATATATATATATATATATATTATATATACATATACATATATATATATATATATATATATATATATATATATATATATATATATATATATATATATATATATATATGATTATAAGAGAGGAAAATACATTAAAGTTATTATAAAACAGGATTTAAGTATTGAAAATTTAAATTACTTTTATAAATCGTTATGATTGTATTTACTCTGTGTTTAATTTCTTAAATAATATTTTTTAAATATATGTATATAGCATACTTATCTAGCTATTGTCATTGAAACGCTTTAAATTAGGAGAATGACAATAATAATAATAGTAAATGAAAGATGAATTATATTTTTAAGAAAACTCCTTAATATGATTTTCTCCGCGGAGCATTTTATTTTCTGCGTCGAACAGTAACAAATAAATTCTTTTCCTCCGCCGTTTTTTATCTGCCGCTTGTCCTCCCTGCTGTAAATTGCTCTCCTCACGACTTGGTTTGCAGTTTTTACGAGGTCGTAATGCCTCCCCTGAAAAGACTCTAAAAATACATCAGTCTCGACAAAGCTGCTCTTATCACCAGGGGAAAAAATAGCAGATAAGAGTTCCAGAGAGTTTTACCCTCTCAATTTTCTGATGGAAGCAAAAGGGATGAGTTGAGTTGTTATTTATTTCTTCAAATTTTTTGGCTTCCCATTTCCAAAGCAAAAAAGGTGAATGCTCCTGTAAACATAATGCTTAACGTCATAAAGTATCTCAATGTAAAAGAAAAAGCTTATATAGAGCTACTTTTTGGAAAAGAGAAGCTGAAAGCCATATTTCTTTTAGTAATTTTTAATAATAGCTTAAGGAAAATATTTTTAGGTAATTTATTTTATATTATAACATATAGCGCGCGCGATTTTTTAAAATAACAATCTTTTTTTTTTAAATATAATTTAAGTGATTGATTTGGTGAATTAATTCGTCATTCAGTTTAGCTACAAACTGATTTTGCTTTTAGAAAAATTTTTAGGCATTTCCAAAAGATCTGTTAGCTTAAATGTAGGTTTCATTTGTTAGAGTAAATTTGTTAGAAATAATTGTTAAATTAAAAATTAAGCTAATTTAAAAATTAATCATCTATCGGAATGAGCTCCAGATCAACAAAGTGATACATCATTTGCCGCGGGCAGTGATTGGGAGGGTGATAACATTCTCCCTCACTGAGCTGCTGGGATTCCGTGGGTTGGGGACGTGTCCAAGTTAATCTTATCTGTGACTTCCAAATTCTAAAAGCCATGATGGATTGGTTGGTAAGGGCTTCGTTCTCATTATTGGAAGGTAGTAAGTTCGAATCCCAGCTTCATCGAAGATTCGTCGTGTTCACTAATGTTGTCTAAAACTAAACTCCATGGCATGACAGCCCATGTGGGCCAGGGGCTACAGTGCCCATAACTGTTTTCATGACCGAGAGCCCTTGGGTGCGAAGCATATGTCCCGATTAGGTGGTCAGCCTAACGCGAAACCCCCAGTGTTTAGTGCCCAAGCATGCTTGGTACTCAGTTAATCGACCCACTGAAGGGATGAAAGGCTGAGTCAACCTTGCTCAATCCGAAGATCGAACCTCGGACCTGTGTCATGGGAGCGTGAAACGCTGCCACTATGTCACCGGGCTTCACAAATGGTGGCTGGGGCACGTTAAAACTGGGCGTGGTTGCAATGTCCTCCAAGTGGAATGATACCTCTGAGGTAGCAGGCCAAGTACTAAGAGGCTTCTGATTGCAGCCTTCTTCAAAATCACGAAGACATCACCCTTCTGCTTCTGTATAACTGGTAGAGCCCAACTCAGAGCTAGGTATAGGGAAGCATGCTGGTGCAACAACAGCTATCAAAGCTCTAAACGAGATGCTTTTCATCACTGGCCATGGACTCTTCCCCACTTATTTTAAGCGTTTTAATATATCTTGAACCCTCTACTGCACATGTAAAGATGAGGGAAACCCACTTTACTACATGAAAACTTATCCATTTACAACATCCTGGCATTTGGTAGCTCCAACAGCTCAATGGGAAACAATTTGGAAAAAGAAAGTTATGGAAAATCGACATTCCAGGCAAAAGATGAATAGGCTAACGGACTTTCTAACTGGCCATGAGCAACTCTTCTCTTTGATGAAAACAAAAGAAATTTAGCCGGCAAAATGAAAACCTAGGCCTTACCTTCAAAAAATGTTTAGAACATCAAACAAACGGCTTTTCCATCATTTAAGAAACAAAAACTCCCTCCCCCTCAAATATTGATTTTCTGTTTTAAAACCAATACTTTTGTATTCCTAGAATAGACAATTTAATTTTATTTTAATAACGATTTTTCAGAGAGGGAACACCTGGTACTTTTGTCATTCGCAACTCATGTAAATATTTTAATTTGTTTTCACAAATTTTTTTATTTTTGTTTATTTATTGTTTAAATGAGCTAAAGAGCCTCTTGTTGTAGTTATAAAAATTATCAAATAAATTCTCCAGCGGTAAAACTTGTCCCGAGCCAGGAACAGGTAGGTCGTAAAACGGAAGACTTCTAAAGTAAGTAAAACGTGAAACAGAAAAAAATATTTCTTGTTGTTGTTACTAATGACACTTGGGCAAGCCAAGCTCGCTGTGCCTTGGCTATGCGAATTTAAGTCAGGAAGGTGCGTCTTTTGTTTAATCAGAGCACCTTAAAGGTGAAAGTACGTCTTTGCTTTTCAAATCTTCCGATAGATGGCACCACCAGAGAATCCAGCCCCTCAGTTTTGACATTGATCTGAAGCGGGGAAGAAATTTTCTCCAGACCATTGCACCCAGGGTAATTGCTCAACGACCGACCACAGGACTTATGATTCCACAGATTCAACGAGCACGTATATCGCATTAAATATTTCTTATATATGTAAAATAATGACATCAACTTCAAGCTATTCAAGTTTGAAAATAATATTCAGGTTATAAACACAGTATCCGTTGGTACAAGTAAAACGTTGGTAAAAACAGGAGGTAAAACGTCCAAAGCCTTTCCGTTAGCAAGGCGTGGACGTGCTGAGTTGGGTGCCAGCTCAAGCGTGACCTCGTCACCTGACCATGGTTCAAAATTACGAGACAGTTGGCGAGTATTCCAAACCCGTTCATCTTAAGGTGGAGTCCGGAGGTCGCCTGCACTGCTGTGTATGGATGCATCAACTGGACAACATATAAAAATATTTTGAAACTATGTTTGTTTTTATTAGAATCGAATTTTTTTTAATTACAGGAAACATCAACTACCTATCAATTTCTGCAAGCCTCAATTTTATAGCTAATGGTTAATTACACTTAAATTTCATTATAACTCGATTTCCACCTCTAAGGTCAATATTCGTAATTATCCAGAATTGCCCTTAAACTGTGGGTTCCGATACAATGTAGTTTTCTGTGTAAAGATGTTAATGAAGGAAAAGATTTTGCTCTTTCAATTCATCACAGCCTAACCAACAATTCAATATTTTTAATCAAGATCAATTTATAAAGTCGGTACTTGAAATATTCTCTAGCCACCCCAGAGGTGGAATAGAATCTCTGCAGGACGTTTTGCAAACATATAGGCAATGTAATATATAATGTGTATAGGCAATAAAAAGAAGGATCTGCATGAGGTGTCAAACCATCTACCTGTTGATCATAAATGAAATGCTTTCCACCAAAAACCCTCCTTCTAAATGTGAATAATATTCTGAAATTAAAAGAAGTCACCCAAAAGCATTTTAAGCACGTTTGTGAAAAAATAAAAAATTATTAAAAGATTTAAAATACAGGAATTTATTTTATTATATGTAATATACTTGATATTGAAAACAGTTTGTCAAGTGTACAGAGATTGTTTCAAGACATTAAGCACTTTAATCATAATGTACAATTTTGATCAGAGATTTAAACTGAGCAAATCAAGGCGAAATGATAACTCACATGGAAAATTATCAAAGGGAATTTCGGAAAATAAGGAATCTTAAAAGTGAAATCAAGATCTTTCACTAGCATTGCAATAATTTTGTATCACGAAAAAATGGAAAAATTTCCCATGTTTACATGTAATTTTGATAACGATGATAAATTTAGATAGTAGTAAAGATGTTTGACATATAAATGAAAAACTAGGTATAATTAAGTTAGGGATGAAATATATAAAATAGAAAATTTTTCAGCATTTCTCTCATTTCAATAAAAAATGGAAAATAATCTACGACTTTTAAAGAAGGCACATAAATCAGTCATATCTTAAGATTTGAAACAGTCATTATATCTAATTATCAGTCATTATATCTTAAGAGGCCTTGGTATATTTCTTTGGATCTGCATCACAAAAAACTTCAACGGTATTATTATGTGACCTGAAGGCTGATACATTTCCGTCAAAGTACATAGGATAGGCGGTAGTATTCCACAGCAAAAAATATTAATTTTTATATTCATTTTATTTATGTAACATTATTTAAAAGGATAAAAAAATAATTTAATAATTTTATAAAGTAAACAAGAAATTTTTTGCCGTTTGCGCATTACCATTGAATGAAGTGAGAATAAGTATGCAAATTAGTGTATGACATGTTTGAAATACCGGTTAGTTAACAGTAAGAATATCAGATATTATAAATGCAGATCTACCACGCACATTCACCAATCGTAACTCGTACAGTAACAAAAAAAAAAAAAAACAACGAACGTGTTTGGTGTTGTTTGCTGTACGTGAGTTTGTCAGCTGCTGCATCAAGTCGTCGAATGTGTCAAGCGTTTGGGGATAGTGCTGTGAATGAACGCGTACGCCAAGGCATTGTTTCACAAATTCAGATCGAGAGATTTCCATCTATGTGTTGAAGCTGGTGGACTAGACGTCAAGTATTTCACTATGAGCTGCTACCCATGGGCCAAACGGTCACTGATGACCTGTACTCACAACAATGGGAACGTGTGCAACAGGTATTTCAACAGAAGGAGCCAGCACTGGTAAATCGCAAACGTTTACTGTTCCTGACTAATAACGAATGCATGCAGTGATTTGGTTGGGAGACTTTGTGACCCCCTCCTTACTCACTTGACCTTACACCATCAGATTACCACATCTTCCATTCATCTTTGTGGAAAATCCTTCACCAATGAAGTAGACTTTGGCCAAGCACTCATGGACTTTTTTGTGTCCAAACCCTTGAGTTTTACCGCAAGGGGATTGCACAACTGGCGACACGTTGTCAGAAGTTGCTGGATTCCGATTACTTCGAGGTACGAATAGATTACACTTTCTGTAGGTCATGTTCTTTTGAGTATTTAAAAACAGCAAGAACTTTTTTGTTTACCTGTAGAAAAAAATTAGCCATAAAAGGCATCAAAGTAATAAGATATTAGAGAACTACTGAAATGAAAAAATAAATTGCGATAATCAAGAGAAATTCAATAAAACTAAAAGAAATACGGTTGTTGATGGATGACATAAGTTTCAAAAGAAATAGTATCAAAACAATTTTTGTAACAACATTCTTGTAATAATCATTTCGAAAAAAAAAAAAAAACAATATTTATTATTCTTGATTACGAAAATTTAGTTTTGAAACTGCCCATTTAAAAAGAACAGCATGAAAAATATTCTAACTGACAAGAAAAGGTAATGCTTTTTGATAAGAAGGAACGAGAAATATTTAGTGATAAGTAATGGATATATATATATATATATATATATATATATATATATATATATATAATTAAACAATCAATCATGGTTTTTTTTCAATAAACAATAACAAGCATTAGTTTTATTGCTATATAAATTACGAAAAATTTCTCTTTTAAATACTAGTTAAATATTGCAAATTAGATCTCTACAACAAAGTTATTTTAGGGTCTTATTAAAAAATTTGAAAAGCATTGAGAGAATTGATTTTTTTTTCATTGAATAAAGCTCAGTTATCTAGATATTGAAAGATAGAATCATTTGGACTTGAAATGCTGGAAAACACCGGGAAACAATCAGTTTTGGAAAGATAAAATACTGAATTTCTACCCAGAAAAGTTATTTTTGAATTTTTGATAAAGGAAATATACGAAAATAAATGTAATTAGTTCTGTAAAAAGTTATTAAGAAATGGGATTCGATTTTCTGTACCTCTAAAACTCAAAGATGGGCGTAAATTTAGGATTCAGAGGAGCTGTTAAATCTTTCAAGAATTAAAATACAAATATTTCATTCGCTTAAAATTTTTTCTTATTTTGCTTAAATGTTGTTTTATGTTACTTACGTCCAGAATCTGGACTTAATTTCCCAAATTAGTTCGTTTTTATTTTGAAATCTGCAAAATCCAGTCTTTTAGGGAAACTATTGTTGGATTTTATACATTTTATTTTTGACTTTTTGTTTTTAAGTGTCATCTATTCAAGGAAGTTATGTATATTTTTTGTGCTGAATACATCGGATGTATTTAAAACTCATATTGATGCATTCAACGAATTTTGTTAAAGTGTATTGGGAATGAAATGAAACAGGACGTTTGTTTCTGGTTAACTTAAAAGCGATGTTCTATTTCGAAATTTTCTAGGATTACAGCGTTTACATTAATTTAAACTAGAATTAACACCAATTTAACTCACTCTACATTTATTTATGTTACGATGCACATTGTTCCAAAACCATTTCGCCTAAAGAACGAAGATGTGCTGTTTTCAACCCACTTTTTAAAACTGACATCTATAAAAAACTGCTTGGGATTAAAGAAATGTGTATGTGGTATTGAATTTCATGGTTCTTCTTATATCCCCATACAACTCTTTCTCAAAGAATAACAGTATTTACTATTTTTTCGATTTAAAAAAATATTTTTTATACATTGCAACGAACGTGTTTTCAGTTTTTCCAATACGCCACCTACTGGAAATACTTTGGAATGTGGATGAAGGCACGCCTTAATATTTAATAGCTTCATTATTAAGGGTAATTTTTAAGTGTTCCCTTCATTCGATTTGTTTTTATCTAATCTCTTTAAGAGACTTAATTTGTTGTGTGAAACAATGTTTTGAATAAAGTTAAGTAGAGACAGTACATTGCCGTTAAAAATAAATATCGTTTTCCTAAGTTTCAATATTATTCTATAAGCTAAGTACTTGCTTACCATTGGAAACCACTACCCGAAAAAACTGACAAGCAATTATGACCCTGTAGTTCCTTTTCTTTGAGTATTTATCATTTCAAGAGCATTACGTCTAAATATTTATAATTTTATTATACAAAACAGGTAAATTTTTTGTAATTATGTTTACATATATATTTAATTCATTATAGTACGAAAAATTGTATAAAAAACATTTATATTAATTACAAAAAATAATACAAAATATTATTTAGGATTTATCGAGTAATTATGTTTAGAGAGAGCACTGTAATTTTTGAGACAATAAGTAAAAAAATGTTTTATTGAAAAATAATATAAAATAATTTGCATAGTTAAATAACAATTTTAAACCATAAAGCATTAAACATGAAAGAAAAATGGGTTTTAATTGTATTGGTTTTTCAAAAAAAGAACAAGATATTTTTTGATTCTTTTTATCTTATGAAACAAATGAAAAGCATCTGAGTAATGCTAAAGTGTAATTTTTTATATATATTATATAATTTTTCTTCAAATATTAAAATTTTCTATATTTACCTAACAAATAGCTTTCATTATTTTTAATGCACTGCATATTTATATAGTTTCAAATAAAATAATTATTACCTTAATTAATAAAAATGTTTTTATTTTAGAAATTTATATTAAAGAAGTACTCTCATCTTGAATTCGCTGAATAAGTATGATTACAACAGTGTAGTGTCTAGAATGAAAAGCAAGTCAAGAAACAATACTCCTCATATTAAATATAACAGTCAAGTAAAATCAGTGTGGTAAAAATTCATCATTTCGATTAAAACTATTATTTTCATTCAATCGATATTCAAGTTTAATCCAGAAAGTGCTTTTAGAACTAAATCAGCAATAACGGAACTTAACTTTTGTATAATTCAGCTACACGATACACTATTTTTTAAATTGAGAGATTAAATTGATGCCTCAAATTATTTGTTAGATTCAACTATTTTTCTTAATGATTCTTTGTTATATATTCAAAAACTTTGCTGATTGTGATGTTTAATATCATCTAATACATGTCGAAAGCGGCGCATATGTTGAAACACAAAGGGATCAATTTATACCTGCATCAATATCAAGTCTTTTCTTCAAGTATTCATTTATTGAAAATGGCCTTAAGACTATGTGACTAATATAGCTCTGAAACTGATTCATGTAACATAAAGTTTCGGGAAAAAAATGTCTTCTATTCCTCAACAAGAACCCATCAAGCCAGCTTCCAAGTCCCCCATACCCAGGAGTCGATCCGACTTCAGCTATGTGGGACTCACCCCCAAAGAGAAGAGGTGGACCACAGACTTCTCTCTGCTGCTTCCGCCTTTTTCCAGAGACACTTCCGGCTATTCTCGCTTGACCGAATCGCCGGTTACTCTCCAACCCAAACCAAGAAGCGTGACGAAACTCGTCAAAAGTCCGACTGTGGACTCGGCAGTTCTGGGTCAGAAGAGGACGTCGACACCAGAAGCCGTGATGAGCAGAAGCTCCACACTCGACCCTTGCGTATCCAAAGACAAAAGTTGCCGGGTCGAGTCCAAGCCCATCAGAAGTTCCACGTTGGACTCCTGCATCGGCAAATCGAATCCAGTCTGCCATTTCAAATCGACAGCTAAAATAAAATATCCACAGGCTTCTTGCTTAAACCTCGAACCCAATCGATGTCTCAGGCATGACGTGATGATCCGTCGGAGTCCCACTCTGGACTCGAGAGTGCTTAATTCTTCGAGAACCACCATGACCAACATCAGCAGAAGTCCAACACTGGATCCCAATGTTCTGAGTCGGTGTCCGAGGGACTGTTCCCGACATGGCAGCGTTCCTTACGCAACGAGAAGCCCCCTGATCAACAGGTTGGAAATGACCCCTTCTGACGTGGTTCGTTCGCAATCAATGAGATCGCTACAGAAATCCTTGGACAAAAGTCCATCGAGAGTTCGCAATTCGGAAAGTGCTCAGAGTGACGTTGCTTCATACCACAGGTAAGAGTTTATACAAAATCCTGTTATTTTAATTTTCCAATTAAAATCTTGCTTCGAATAATTTAATGTTTGTTATTCAAAATGTGAAGGGTTTATAAATAATATATTTCTTTACCAGACTTTGTATTTCAAGCATTCTTTGTTAGATGAAATCATTGAAAAAACGTAATTTTTTCAAGTGTGCTTTGTGTGATTTAAGTTACAATCATTCATCGAAAAATATGATTATTTAAAAAATACATATTGTGAAAGGAAATTTTCCAACCTAAAGGAGAGATAAAAGGCATCAGTTGACTTACAACGTTTTGTACATATGTATATTGTTTTGGTGATGTTAAAATGTTAAGATTTTCTATGAAATTATATCGCTTGTGTGTGTGTGTGGGGGGGGGGGAGATTCAAACCAATATACATTTCTTGATATAAATAATCCTTCTGAATTCGGTAATTACATGAAATCAACCCTTTTCCATTTTAAGTCATGACATTATCCTCCCGTGTGCCAATGTGATAATTCTCGTCTGATCACTAAACTTTTGAAGCTTTCGCAAAAATTCAAGAAAGAAATTTCAATCATAGTCTAAATCATCATGGCATGATATCATTATCTCATATGCCATCGATAATTCCCTGCTAATCACTGAACTCTTAAGATTTTTTCAAAAATTCAAGAAAGAAATCTCAAGGCCGGTTTATATCATCATGACATGATGTCAATCTCCCATTTGCCAACGATAATCTCTTCTAATCAATGAACTTTTGAAGTTTTTGCGAAAATTCAAGAAAGAAATCTCAAATCCAATGTAGACCATCATGGCATGATTTTATCCTCCCATATGCCATCGATAATCCCTGCTAATCACTGTAAACTCTTGATATTTTTGCAAAATTTCTAGAAAGAAATCTCAAGCCCGGTCTTGAGAACCATGGCGCAGTGGTAAGACTGAACATGCTCCTCAGAATGAAAACTTGATCCCTGTTTAATAGCAGCTGTTCGATAGTTGTATTTCTGTTTACTGAATGCCATCCTGTTTACTGAATGCCATCCTGTTTACTGAATGCCATCCTGTTTACTGAATGTCATCCTGTTTACTGAATGCCATCCTGTTTATTGAATGCCATCCTGTTTATTGAATGCCATCCTGTTTATTGAATGCCATCCTGTTTACTGAATGCCATCCTGTTTACTGAATGCCATCCTGTTTACTGAATGCCATCCTGTTTATTGAATGCCATCCTGTTTATTGAATGCCATCCTGTTTACTGAATGCCATCTTGTTTACTGAATGCTATCCTTCAAAGTAAACGCTGGTAAATTTTTAGAATGTCCTCATTTTCAATTTTCAAAGTTTTCAGAGTTGCGATGATAGATTTCGTCAACTATCTAAAGATCCTCCTGGAAAGGAATAATACAAATAGATGTTCAAATGCTTTTCAACAATAGGCTATTTGACGCATTTAAACTGTCAAATAACCCTAGGCTATTTGACCGTCTAAATGCAGAGGCAAATAGAGAATTAAGGAGTACTACCCTTTACACGTCAGATTTGGCAATAAATGACAGGTCCGCAGCCTCTAAATAAGAAATAGTTCGCTAAATATGGGTATGGACACGAAATAAGCAGAACGTATTCATGTTTTGCAAACGTGGAAATCGGAAAAATTCTAAGCCATACACCTTAACAAATGTGCATGTGGAAAGATTAAGAGCAACATTTTTTCTAACGGTGGGCACACTTGGTTGACGAACCCTATGCCACAACAAGGCCAGAAACTGCAACTCACTTGTCGTTACCCAGCGGGCACCTGTGAACCAAGTCACGGTGGCGAGTAGCGTTGCCCGCGCCATACCACTACAAACCCGTTTATAGGGGGGGGGGCAAATTCATACAACATCACAGAAGAAAGGTCAGAGAGAACAGAGAAGGAAAGAAACATCCATGCCCGAACCGGGATTCGAACCTAGGACCTCCATATCAGCAGTCAGGCACGCTGACCACTAGACAAGTTGGTCGGCTTAAGAGCAACATATATCTCCTTTTTTTAGCAATGGTTGGTATCGAACACAGAATATTACTCTCCACAGATCGTATTTCTATTTCTGGGCCAGAATCAAGGTTTCTATTCGAACAATAATTTGAAAACAGGAACACGCGCGCGCGCGGAAAACATTTTAAATGTGTGAGTAGGGAATTTATTTTAACAGGTTATATATATTTCGATTTGTTATAAAAATTTGTCAACAGTTCAGATAATTTTTTTGATTATAAAGAAACATGTTTGGCTAAATGGCTCTTAATTCCCTTTTATATTTTCTGTTTCTTGTATAAGTTAATACTAAATTACCGTTATAACTTTTTTGATATCCAGGTATAAGTGATATAAAGATTCTGAATCATTAATGACACACCCATTATAATTCTGTTAATTATAACAAAGATCATAATGATGATGTTGCTGATAAATTAATGATATATTCACAATTTGATAATTTACTTAAGAATATGAAGATATGAACAGGAGAAGAAATTTTCTAAGTTATAATGACAACTAATAAATTTCTAATACATTTTCCAATAGAAAAATAAAATTATATAAACTTATCATTATAATACGGAATCTAATTACTTAGTAAATATATTTGATTCAAGCTGTAAGACTTATGAGAAGGTAACTCTTAAAGATAAGTTATAAATTCTAATCATATAAACACTAAATAGCTAGAAATTTCTTACATGAAAATAAAAGAAAACTCTAAATTATTCTTTAACTATGATAATACTCAAAATGTGCATTTTTCGTGTTTTATGTAATCTATAATTTGAATTTTTTTAGTTTAACTTTGCATAAACTTCTTGTATTCAGCTATGCTGTAATTTACAACTCAGTTCTATTTTTTAAAAACAGAAACCATTATTGAATCGACAATATTTTATCCATTGTACTGATTTTAAAAATATTTAGGTAATGTTTAGGGAGTATTTAGAAAAAATAAATAAAAATATTTAGGAATTTATATAAAAATTCCTATGCATTTGAAATACCTAATGACATATTAACGAACACATTTCTATTTTATATACATATTTTCATTAAAGTAATGAATATTTACGTATTTTTTATGACATTAATTATAACTGAGTATTACACATAATTGGTTATCAATTATATGGAGTTGAACAATAAAATTTTGTGTCTTAGGAAATTAAAGTTTTTCTACAAAGATAGTATTAAAATATTTTCTAAGAAAAATATACATTTTCATTGAGAAAATAAAAAAACTTACTAAATATAGAAAATCTTGTAAATTAAACAAAAATGAAAGTTTAAAAACTGATATTTTATAACCATAATTTTCATTTAATTCATATTTTTTTTAACTTTTTACTATGTTTAAGCTATAAATCGTAAAAATTAATCGTAAAAATTCCGCGATATAAACGGGGAAACTTAATGAAACCACTCAATAAACCAAAGAATTTAAAACCGATATCTTTAAAAATGGTATCCAGTACACATACTGATTACACATGATGTCGTAAAATCGGCCATAAGTTATTTGCCGCTTTCTCAGTTTGAGTTTCAAAGGACTTGGCTGCTTGCCAAAAAGCTTCCCGTATATTTTTCTCAGTCTCCAGGATTGAGTAACTAATTAGCCCAAGTACTTGAGCGTGATTTTATTCATATTAGTTGGTTACAATATAAAAATGGAAATGAGATGCAGGACAATTTTTAGTCTTGGCCTTAATAAAAGTGAAGGAATTACTTGATGAAAAGGGTTGGAAAGAAATGTGTTTTTATCTTGTCATTCATAATGAGGAAAAATAAAACAAAATTTTGACGTTATGGATCTTTGATATGTTCACTTAATATTCAATGTACTTGGAAAATCATCTACTTAATGCAAATTTCGAATATTCTCATAATTTTTTTTTCTTATTGTATTGTGTAAAGTTGGTGGGTGTGCATTTCTAAAATCTTAAACAAAATTTCTTGATAGGGAAGTCTTAACTTTAACGAATTGTTGCACATTTAGAAAATTCCAGACAAATGTTTTAGGAAAATAATGTATGTATACGTAAAAAATATATATATGTATACATAGATATGTAAGTGTGTGTGTATATACACTGCTGGGAAAAAGTAGGGCACTCACATATTTATAAATTATGCTTTAAATTTTAGCGCTATTAATGTAATTTTTCTTTTTTATTTTGTTAAACTAATTTTTCTTTTATTTTCAGTGAATTAGTTTTATTTACCACTAAGAAAATATTATAATATAGTTTTTAAGGATTTTTGGTTTGTGAAAAAAGTAGGACACATGCAAAAGTATTTTCATTTTGGAATCTGTTTCACTTTAATATGTTGAAAACGTTGTTCTTTTAAACTTTCTTTCAGAAGATATATTTCGTTGGAAAAAAATCCTCAATTTTTGTACAATTAAATTGCCTAGGGAGAAAATTTCAAAAGGGTTTCAAAAAGGTCAAATTGTGGCATGTAAGGATGTGGGAAAAAGTGTAAGAGGAATTTCAAAGCGCCTAAACATCAGTCCAAACGCTGCTTCTAACTTCTTGAAGATTCTTAGGAATCAGAAGAAAGCAAAGATTGGTAAACTTAAAAAAATTGTCTCTATGTAATTAAAGAAAAATCTTTAAAGAACTTAAAAAAATGTGTGGAAGCGTTTGGAAAAGCACAAGACCCATTTGGCTTCTCACTTGTTACAAGAAGAGTACTTTACAGCTACATAGAAAAATCGGATACGTATTCAAGAAAAGAAAGCACCATCCTAAATGGAAAGAAAGGCACATTGAGCACCGGTTGAGTGGGACAAAGAACGCATGTCTTGGATCTCCGAATGGACTTCTGTTGTTTTTTCTGATGAAAAAATTTACTTTAAATGGCCTAGACCATAGGTTCCCAAAGTGGTCCAGATTGACCCCCAAGAGTCCATAGGACCGAGCTGCCAGTCGAATGGTTAGCGCTCTTGCCTTCGGTTCAACAGTTCGTGGGTTCGAATCCCATCTTGGGCATGGATGTTTGTAGTAGTTCGGAATCCACTTTAAACAGTTAGTCCCGGTCTAATTAGCCCTCGTGCGCAAAAAATGACCGTTGAGCGTCAAACAAACCAAACCAAACCAGGGGTCCATAGGAGATCACACCGTGGTCCACGTAGACGTGAAAAGAAAACAGGGGTTCACAAGTTGTAAGTGGGGGTCCACGAAATATTTTCTGGTTTTCATAATAAAGAACAAATATTTTGGCTTGGATTTACCTATCAAAGTAGGTAGGTAGCATCATTCACTTGGTAGGTACTCAAAAATATTCGAAACTCAATTCAAACTCAGAATTGAATAGAACAATAGATAATAGTACAAGTATTATTTTAATAAATAGTACACAACAGAAAATATGCTACTTTTTTTCATCTTAACACCCCCAATTTAGGGTGATATTTTTTAGGAGTTTTCGGAATATAGTAGAAATGTAGCAGCAGGGGTTCTACCGAAAATAGTAAAATTTTGAAAGTGGTTCACAAGAAAAAAAAGGAACCCATGGCTTAGACGCTTGTCAATATTGTTGGTATTGTCTGGTACACAATAAGAAACTTATTTTACCTTACACACAGGAGGAGGCAGTTTAACCTTTTGGATATCAGTTGGCAACGTTGGAAAGACCAATCTATTGTTTCTGGGTGACAGACAGAATACATTCAAATTTTTAATTCAGAGCTTCTTCCCTGTGGCGCTGGGATTGACGGAGAAATTTGGATATTTCAGAAATATGGAGCATCAATTCGTACGGCCAATGGCGTTAAAAATTGGTTTGAAACAAATAATGTTCGGGTTTTGACATAACCTGCTAAAAGTGCAGACCTCAATATTGTTTAAAATGTATGGTCAGTAACTTTTCGGCGTGTTTACGCCAGAAGCAAACAGTATGAATCTTTGATCGAACTTCGAGAAGCTTTGACCTCTCAGGTGGTTTACCTTCTTAAGGTAAACACGGATGTCACAATCCCGAGGAACCCTAGTGATCTGTCCTCTTCCCTCTTTTTTCCTCTCTTCTCTATTCTTCTGCTTTTTCTTCCTCTTCTCCCTCATCGTGGTTGCCTTGTAAGAGGTTGAGGGTTCCCCTTAAGTAGCTTTCGCCGCTCTGTTACTATTAGCTCCTCTTGGGGACTAAATCACCTACTTGTTTGCCGTGCGTGGAGACCCGTGTCCCTGAAAAGGAGGTTCCTGGTAATTGAGGTTCCCAGAGACCAACTCATTACTTTGGCCTCTGCTTCAGGTAAATGGGAGGTGTGTTGTGGTCCTCATTCCATCAATCAGCTTTATGGATCAAGCGATCGGTGTTTCTACTGGGTGACTCGTTAAGGGTGTATTGTGAGCGTTTAGGATATGGCTAGCATTGGTGCAGCTGGTCTGCATCCCCTTAAAATCGGTGGTGCGGTCAGATCCCGTATTGGACACACACGTTTCACTCACAAGCATTTATTTTTAAATGAATTAAAACCTTGGTGTGAAACGTGTGATGAATCATACACTCCCTTTCACATTTTAATTTCATGTTCTGATTTTAACTACCATCGTTTTAAATATTTTAAGACTGATCTTTTAATGATGCGAGATTTGCTGAGCGAACCTACGCATCAAAATATTTTTGCATTTTTAAGAAGCATTGGTTTTATAGACTTTATATAATTTTAAATGAGCAAACAGTTTTAATTATAAATTTATAGTATTTTTCTCTCATTTTGTCATATTTTATTTTAGCTATTTTAAGTATAATTATTTGTGTTGTATGTTAGGTATTTGTCTATTTATATTTTAATTTATAATTTTTAACATTGCTGAGCATTTTAAATGAATTTTAAAAATTGATTAATTTCCAAAAAAAATAAATAAATAAATAAATAAAAATAAAATAAAGAAATACATATTGAAATTTAGTTTTGGCGCAAATTGTCCTTATCAGAACCTTGCGCCAGAAAACTCAACCAATCAACCAACAGAGAAGCTTTAAATTGTGTTTCGAATAATTTTTATCAAACCAAAATTCCAGACTTATTATGATTCAAAAACAAATAGTCATTGAAGTAGTTAAAGCAAATGACGGAATAATTCCTTATTAACAAGACTTTTACTTTCATTATTTAGAACTGCCCTTCTACTTTTTTCACACAGTATGATATGAATAAAACTATTTTTTAATTATAATAAAGTAGTTTTTTATTTCATGTTATATATAGTTATCTGATTGTAAATAAGTTTTTCAAAGTGCTGTAATGAAATTATTTTGTAAAAATTCGAAGTACTTTACCTCTTTTCTGAAAGCTATTCTTACCTAATGTCTAGAAATAAACCTAGTGTCTTTCTACTTTTTTTAGTAGTGCATAGTAAATAATTTTAAAGACTGAAACAATAGAAATAAGTTATATTTTCTTTAATAAATTATTAAAAAAATTAAATTCTATTTTTACAAAGCAAAAATTATTTTGAAATCTGGTAATTAAATTACAATATAAGTCCATTTGTCTTTTTTAATCGAAATCATTTTATGTTTACTTTCAAAATCACACACACTTTGAATCACACAAATGTACAAATGGTAATATTCTAAAGAAAATTAGAGCTTTGTGTATTTATAGTTAAATTTGTAATGCCATTTGGAAGAAAATTATCTCTCTGAGTAAAAAGTTAAAAAAAAAGTTTCCAATGGCGCTGGAAAATCGGAATGTAAAATAAATAAGATTCTTTTATTATCTAAGACTAGTGAAATAAAAGTAAATCTACCTAAATGGTTGGTGGGTGTCGTGTAAATGGGGATAACTATAGATGACCATGACTGTGGAGAACACAGCTGGCTATCTTCTTGATGCTACGCTGGAAAATCGGAATGTAAAATAAATAAGATTCTTTTATTTTCTAAGACTAGTGAAATAAAAGTAAATCTACCTAAATGGTTGGTGGGTGTCGTGTAAATGGGGATAACTATAGATGACCATGACTGTGGAGAACACAGCTGGCTATCTTCTTGATGCTACGCTGGAAAATCGGAATGTAAAATAAATAAGATTCTTTTATTTTCTAAGACTAGTGAAATAAAAGTAAATCTACCTAAATGGTTGGTGGGTGTCGTGTAAATGGGGATAACTATAGGTGACCATGACTGTGGAGAACACAGCTGGCTATCTTCTTGATGCTACGCTGGAAAATCGGAATGTAAAATAAATAAGATTCTTTTATTTTCTAAGACTAGTGAAATAAAAGTAAATCTACCTAAATGGTTGGTGGGTGTCGTGTAAATGGGGATAACTATAGGTGACCATGACTGTGGAGAACACAGCTGGCTATCTTCTTGATGCTACGCTGGAAAATCGGAATGTAAAATAAATAAGATTCTTTTATTTTCTAAGACTAGTGAAATAAAAGTAAATCTACCTAAATGGTTGGTGGGTGTCGTGTAAATGGGGATAACTATAGATGACCATGACTGTGGAGAACACAGCTGGCTATCTTCTTGATGCTACGCTGGAAAATCGGAATGTAAAATAAATAAGATTCTTTTATTTTCTAAGACTAGTGAAATAAAAGTAAATCTACCTAAATGGTTGGTGGGTGTCGTGTAAATGGGGATAACTATAGATGACCATGACTGTGGAGAACACAGCTGGCTATCTTCTTGATGTTTTCGGAGTTTAGACTATTTTCTATGTCTAAAAGGAGGCCCGAGCTGAGGTAGAGATTTTAAAATGGCAGGGCAGTCAAAAATGTGTTTTATT
>JAJQOW010000491.1:60000-85000 GCA_037975125.1 Latrodectus hesperus
GCTACTTTATATGAATAAATCCATTAGTATAAAATATGGTATCTAGATTTAAATAAAATTATCATACCATTGATTGATAGTTTATTTACAAATCCATTGCTGTACAAAATAAGATTCAATAAATTCCTCATACCATTGATGCACTTTACATTCGCCCGATAAAAATTTTTTTATTATTTAAAGTTTTAAAATGGGGATGCGCATGAGATTCGATGGCGCACTAGATTCGCATAAATACGGTAGTTCAACATTAGTAATAAAACACAACTATTAAAGTAAATATATTCATATGCATGTAATTATATGCAGATTCATATTATAACATGTATATTATATGATTGTATTATATCTCAAAATATTAAAAATTGAGTGATAAACACAAATCATGACTTTCTTTGGCGCTGATAACAATTCTCGAGTTTAAGTATTGAAATTATGAGCTTTTGTTCATTTCCTATACAATGTTCATGACGAAACAAAGTATTTTGTTGTTATTTTGGTCGAAAGCCAGTATCATAAATGAAACAAAATTCACGAGAATTTAATATCCAGAATGAGAGAGAGATTGATAACCTTAATAATATAGAAATTCTTAGTAAAAAAAATCTTCTGACATTCTAATAATTCTTGACTAGAAGCAAATAGGGCGAATTCTGTTCAGAAAGATAAATAGCAACATTATTACATTTCATCCACTAAGAAAACAATAGTTTTTTATCTTAAAAATTTATTGTTAAAACTTTTTTCCAACTTCCAAAAGTTTTTTTTCATAAGCAAAATTCATTCATGACCAGGTTAAAGACTTCCATTTCTGTCTGTTACAATATAAGGATGCATTAAAGTTAAAGATAAATTCTTATCTAAATTACAGCTAATTTGTAATTAAGTTATGTTAGAGTTGTTGAAAAAATTTTTTTTTTCCATTCACACAAGGTCATAATTTCCAATATTTTTCTTCGATTTAAGAGTTCTCACATATTCTTTGAATGTCTCCTGAGCAATATTGTTTTAAATTAAAAAAGTCATATAACTTATACTGGGCTTCCAAAAAAATAATATGCTTATATTTTCTCTCCTCCTTATGCAGGGATTTTTGCGATACATTTTTAATGTTCCAAAAGAATTGATACGCAGAAAGAACTTAATAACAAATATTCAGTTAATTCTGATTTACCAAATAAGGTATATATATGTATATATGCGTATATATATGTGTATATATATATGTGTGTATATATATATACATATATATATATATATATATATACATATATATATGTATATATATATATATATGTATATATATATATGTATGTATATATATATATATGTATATATATATATATATATATATATGTATATGTATATATATATATATATATATATATATATATATATATATATATATATATATATATATATATATATATATATATATATATATATATATATATATGTATGTATGTATATATATGTATGTATATATATATGTATATATATATGTATGTATATATATATATGTATATGTATATATATATATATGTATGTATATGTATATATATATATATGTATGTATATGTATATGTATATATATATATATATATATATATATATATATATATATATATATATATATATATATATATATATATATATATATATATATATGTATATGTATATATATATATATATATATATATATATATATATATATATATATATATATATATATATATATATGTATATATATATATATATATATATATATATATATATATATATATATATATATATATGTATATATATATGTATATATATATATATATATATATATATATATATATATATATATATATATATATATATATATATATATATATATATGTATATTTATGTATATATATGTATATGTATATATATATATATATATGTATATATATGTATATGTATATATATATATATATATATGTATATATATGTATATATATGTATATGTATATGTATATATATATATATATGTGGTGGGTGAACCACTTAATAGCTGACGTCACTATTTCAAGTGCCCACTTGAGATGGAGCTCGAGAGGCGCAACAGCTTCCCCAGTGAGCGGGGCAGAAGAGAAATTATTTAAAAGACGCTAAGACGTTCCTTTTTGATAGCAGCAAGACGACTGCTCCTGTCCCCCATAACTTTAAACTTGAACTTTAAATTTCAATCTATTAAGATTATTAATTGTAAATATCTCAAACTTGTATATATTTATATTTGTAAATACATGTTAATTAAATATTAGGCTTTGTATAAGAATTGTTAATTAGTTAATCTCGCCTTGGCCACTCCCCGTCCCACAAAACTCAGAAGCGGGATTGAGTGAGATTGAAATGATTAGCTGGATTACAAAAATTTTGTAGTGATTGGAATAATTATCGCATCAGATAGTTAGAAGGATTTTCATTAGAAGAAGACGTTACGTTAAGCATCGGTTTGGAACGAGAGAAAGACGTGGATCCTCATCGAACATCTTTGAGAGGTACGTGAACTTTTTTCAAAGTACATGATGATATTAAACGATATAAAAGAAATAAGTGTTGCATTGAAAAATTTTAAAGCAGATAAAATCACAATTTTGCATAGATTGATTTTTGATCATGATGGAGATAGATTAAATCGTAAAAGAATTAGAAATTTTGATGGTTTTGATTTTGATATCGAAAGTAATGAGTATCGAGACAAATTAAAAAATATAAACAATGAGTTTTCGCTTGGCGAACTTATTACTGCATCGAACATTTTGAATATTTCTTTTCAAGGATCCAAAGCAGAGCTCGCAGAAAGAATTTTGTCTCTGTTATGTGACCTTGAACTCTTAGCTCAAAACACTAAAGAGGATTCGGAAACTGCTGACTCGGAAAGTGAAGTGGAAGAAGAAATAAGTAGAAATGATTTTTCAATGCAATGCAATATAAGTAAAAAGAAAAGTGCATCTGACTATTTTAAGAAGAATGAAAATGTTTGTGAAAATGATTTTTATGCACATACTGTTATTCCAAGTGTTAATATTAATTATGAAGATATTGAAAGCACTATTACTAAATTTAATGCAGAATCACATGAAAATGTAATTAATTGGATTGATCATTTTGAGGATATGTCGAAATTATTTAATTTATCAGACTTACAAAAATTTGTTATGGCTAAAAGATCGTTAGGAGGAAATGCTCTATTATTCGTTCGAACAGAACCACAAATAAATTCTTGGAAAAAATTGAGACGAGCCTTGATCGATGAATTTTCGTTTGAAATAAACTCAGCTAACTTACATGAGCTTTTGCGTAAAAGGAAAATGCATGATTATGAATCTGTGCAGGAGTATTTTTTAAAAATGAAGGAGTTGTGCAATTGCGGTAAAATTGAAGAATCTGCCTTAATGCATTATGTTATTAATGGAATAAATGATAAACAAGAATACAAAATTGTTTTGTATGGATGTAAGAATTTAAGTGAATTTAAAGAAAAACTCAAAGTTTATGAAGTAATAAAAAGTGATTCTGTTAAAAGTAAAAATGCTTTCGATAAAACGAAAACAAAATATAATTCTCATTTTAAATATGATAATTTTGATAAAACGAAAACAAAATATAATTCTCATTTTAAATATGATAATTTCGATAAAACGAAAACAAAATATAATTCTCATTTTAAATATGATAATTTCGATAAAACGAAAACAAAATATAATTCTCATGATAAATATAATAATTTTGATAAAACGAAATCAAAATATGAATATAGTAATAGAGTTAATTCTAAGAATGAAAATGTAAATAAAATAAGATACAATGATGGTTTTGGAAAAATGAAATACAGTGATTTTGATGATTGTAAAGATAAAATTTGTTTTAATTGTGGTGAAAAAAATCATATTTCTAAATTTTGTGAACATAAAGAGAAGGGTATTAAATGTTTTCGATGTAATAATTTTGGACATAAAGCTTCATTGTGTCCAGTAACTAATTCTAAACCTGAAGTAGCAACAATGAATGTTAATGTTAAAACAATACTGAATGATGTAATTATTAATAATTTGAATGTTAATGCATTAATAGATACTGGTAGCCAAGTAACTTTGATTCGTAAATCTGTCTTTTATAAATTAAATTTTGTAGAGTTATTTTCATTAAATTCTTCTCTAAGTGGTTTTGGTAAATGTGTTGTAAAGCCGTTGGGCTATTTTAAGGGAAATATTAAAATAGATGATTTTAAGTGTGAAGAAGATATTTATGTGGTTGAAAATAATGTTATGTCATATGATGCCATCATAGGAATGAATGTGCTAATGCAGGGTGAAACCTTAATTAATGAAAACGGAATTAAGATTAAAAATAAATATCAATGTGTAAAAGAAATTAATACTTTATCAATTCTACCTGTTGATTTAACTTTTAATGAAGTTGAACTGAACATTGAACCTAGTATTCCAAAAAATTTAAATATAAGTTGCAACAATTAGTTTCGAGTTATGTACCACATAAAACAAAATCAACTAATGTTCAATTAGATATTTTGTTAAAAAGTAATGAGCCTATATCTAATCAACCCCGTAGATTACCATTTTCAGAGAAAAAGATAGTTGAAACCCAAATAGATGAATGGTTAGAACAAGGTATAATAGAGCCCAGTTCTTCAGAATATTGTAGCCCAGTAGTAATCGTAAAGAAAAAAGACGGAACACCTCGTTTGTGCATAGATTATCGGAGATTAAATAAAGTAATTGTAAAAGATAGATTTCCCCTCCCATTGATTGAAGATATATTAGATAGATTGCAGGAATCGTGTGTGTTTAGTACAATTGATCTCAAGAATGGATTTTTCCATGTAGATGTAAAGAAGGATAGTAGAAAATACACTTCATTTGTAACTCATGAAGGACAGTACCAATTTCTTAAGGTTCCTTTTGGACTGTGTAATTCCCCAGCCGTGTTTCAAAGATTTATTAATACTATTTTCCGACCACTGATTAATGATGGTATTGTTTTACCTTATATGGACGATATAATTATTTTGTCTTCCTCAACTGAAGAAGGAGTCGAACGGCTTGAAAAAGTCTTAAATCTTGCGAGCGAATATGGATTAGAAATAAATTTTAGAAAATCCCATTTTTTGAAGAAGCGCATTGAATTTTTAGGCCATATCATCGAAGAAGGGAAAATATTTCCATCTACTTTGAAAACTAAAGCTGTGCTTCATTTCCTTGAGCCACTTAATTTGAAACAGGTCCATAGTTTTTTAGGATTGACTGGATATTTCAGGAAATTTATCCCAAAATATTCCATTATTGCTAGGCCATTGAGTGATCTTTTGAAGAAAGATAGGAAATTTAAATTTAGTGAAGAGGAAAGAAACTCTTTTAATCAATTAAAGTTAATTTTAGCTCAAAAACCTGTGTTAGGTATATACAACCCAAATTACGAAACTGAACTGCATTGTGACGCCAGCATAGAAGGATATGGAGCTATTTTATTACAGAAATCCCCAAATGATAAAAATTTTCATCCCATCTATTTTATGAGTAAAAAGACAACAGATGCCGAAAAGAAGTATTCCAGTTACGAGCTTGAAGCTCTTGCAATTATTGAAGCGTTAAAAAGATTCCGCGTTTACTTATTAGGAATTCCATTTAAAATTGTCACTGACTGTTCCGCATTCGAAAAGACTATGCAAAAAGAGATTTGTCAACTCGTGTTGCTCGTTGGGCTTTATTGCTCCAAGAATTTAATTATAGTATTGAGCATCGCTCCGGTACAAGAATGACTCATGTTGACGCACTAAGCAGATCCCCTGTAAACATATTTTGCATCTCAAGCGATAATATCATACCGAAATTAAAATCAGCCCAAGATAATGATGATGAAATAAAAACGATAAAAGAATTATTAAAAATCTCTAGTTATGAAGATTATTTTGTGAGAAACGGAGTTCTTTATAAATTTGTTGATGGTAAGGAGTTAGTGGTTGTGCCAAGAAGTATGCAGATGGAAATCATTAGAAGTGCGCATGAAAAGGGACATACCGGAATCAAATATACAGAGAAAAGCATAGAGGACCATTATTTCATTCCCAAACTTAAACAGAAAGTAGAAAATATCATATCTAATTGCGTTCACTGTATTCTTGTAAATCACAAAAGAGGAAAGAAAGAAGGCTTATTACACCCATTGCATAAAAATGACGTACCACTATACACATACCATATTGATCATTTAGGACCTTTAGAAAGCACACATAAAAATTATAAGTATATTTTAACAATTATAGACGCTTTTACTAAGTTCGTTTGGATTTTTCCTACGAAGACCACAACATCTGCTGAAGTCATTTCGAAATTAGAAACTCTAAAATCAGTCTTTGGAAATCCCTACCAAATTATTTCTGATAGAGGTACAGCTTTTAGCTCTGGTGAATTCAGAGATTATTGCTCTAAAGAGAATATTAAACACCATTTAATAACCACTGGTTTGCCAAGAGCTAACGGACAAGTTGAGAGGATCAACCAAACAATCACATCAGTTCTTTCAAAGCTATCTTTAGAGAATCCAGCTCAGTGGTATAAACTTACGAACGAACTGCAGCAGACGATTAATTCAACATATCAACGAAGCATAGATACCACACCTTTTGAGTTACTTTTTGGTACGAAGATGAACGTTGGAGGTATTGGTAAGCTCCAAGAAATGATTGAAAAGGAATTTCAAGCTAATTTTGAAGCTCAAAGAGATGAACTCAGAAAACATGCTATACAACAAATTTTCAAGATCCAAGAAGAAAACAGGAAAACGTATAATTTAAGAAGAAAAGAGCATCAATCTTATGGAGTTAACGATTTGGTCGCTATTAAGAGAACTCAGTTTGGACCCCAGTTAAAACTGAAACCAAAATATTTAGGACCATACAGAGTTACTAAAGTTAAAGGAGGCAACACCTATGATGTAATCAAAGAAGGAAGTCATGAAGGACCTAACGGTACCACGACGTGTGCTGAATTCCTAAAACCCTGGTATAGTATGCCAAAAGACGAAGATGTTATGCAAATTGGAGTTAAATTAAAGTTTAATTGTGCTGAAGGATAGTCGGAAGTCCAACTGACTATAATGAAGCTAAAAGATATACTGACTCATTTCTTTATTTCAGATCTAAGAAGATGAATATAAAATTTGTTTCTTTTCAGAGAATTATTCTGTTCTGCTTGTTTCTTTCCCTGTTTTGCTGTTTTTCTTTTTTTATGTATTTGCAGTGTCGTCTGGAGGACCAGCCGATTTCAGGACGGCCGAACTGTGGTGGGTGAACCACTTAATAGCTGACGTCACTATTTCAAGTGCCCACTTGAGATGGAGCTCGAGAGGCGCAACAGCTTCCCCAGTGAGCGGGGCAGAAGAGAAATTATTTAAAAGACGCTAAGACGTTCCTTTTTGATAGCAGCAAGACGACTGCTCCTGTCCCCCATAACTTTAAACTTGAACTTTAAATTTCAATCTATTAAGATTATTAATTGTAAATATCTCAAACTTGTATATATTTATATTTGTAAATACATGTTAATTAAATATTAGGCTTTGTATAAGAATTGTTAATTAGTTAATCTCGCCTTGGCCACTCCCCGTCCCACATATATATATATATATATATATATATATATATATATATATATAAATATATATATATATATATATATATATATATATATATGTATGTATGTATATATATATATATATATATATATATATATATATATATATATATATATATATATATATATATATATATATATATATATATATATATATATATATATATATATATATATATATATATATATATGTATATATATATATATACATACTGTACCGAGCTTCACGGGTTCGTGTTGATTGAGAGTTGAATAAAGCAACCACTTTATGAACACAAGACTTTTATTCGTAAAAACTTCACTAGATAAACGAAATTCCCGCTGTAACAATCACAATTATACAGCTACGATTCGTCAGATACAATAAGAAATAGCTTCCAATCACAGGTCTCAAATACCTCAGACAGAGAACAACTAGCAGTCACAACGAATCGTCTTCACTCACTGACTGTCTTCACAAAACTATATTACTATTCCATGTCGGGCTGCGGTATTTATACCTGACTTGGCGGAGAAATCTACCAATTTCGCCAAGGCTCTGGAAGCTTCTAGGCTATCTCGAAAAATATTGGTCCTAGAGCTTAGGTGATGGATGTTTCCAGAAGTATCGATTTCTCGCCAAGTCGCCAAAAATCTCGCCAACCGTCGCCAAGTCGCCAAGAATCTCGCCAACTGTCGCCAAGTCGCCAAATCATTAGGCAATCAGCTTTTAAACTACAACGCGTCTAAATACCGCAATTTCTGCCCAAAATGTGAGAATTTCTGATCTGTCTGAGATATTTTAAGACAAATATAATCATTATTTATAAATTTGTAACATTGCCCCCCTCTCAAGGACTGCACGTCCCGGGCAGTACAATCCCCTGATAGGAGACCAAATTTAATATAAGAGAATTTACATTTCAAGAGGATACATTACATACACAAGCAACTAAAAATACAAAAAGAATAGAAAAGATAAAAAAAATATCTATACTATTTACAAAGAGACCATGGTCTACTAATTTTTACTCTACATTACGATAAGGAGCTAATCTATCATAATGTACTACCTTTGGTTTTGAAGAAGATGATTTTCTTATACGAACCACGACGTCGTTCAGTCTTTTTAGGACTGTGTAGGGACCTTCCCAGTTGGCTTGCAACTTTGGAGAAAGTCCTTTACGTCGAATCGGGTTCCACAACCAAACTTTGTCACCTTCTTGGAATTCATGTCCCGTCGCTCTTGTGTCATACCTTGTCTTCATTCTTTCGGTCGTCAGGTTGATTCGGTCTCGAGCGAAGTTATGGACATCTTCAAGACGTGCCTGAAGGTCTCGAAGGTATTCCTCTGGCGATGAAGATGTATTCGGTGGACGACCAAACTGAAGATCACAAGGGAGACGAAGTTCGCGACCAAAGAGCATCTGTGAAGGAGTATATCCGGTAGTCTCATGGACAGCACTGCGATATGCAAGAAGAAACAGCGGTAGCTTCAAATCCCAATCTTGCTGATTTCTGGAAACCATAAGGGAGAGGTTATTCAAGATGGTTCTGTTAAACCTCTCTACCATGCCGTCCGATTGTGGGTGTAGTGGCGTGGTCTGCGTCTTGTCTATTCCGAGAATTTGACACATTCCTTTAAACACAACAGAGGTGAAATTTGTCCCTTGATCAGAATGAATTTGTAAGGGTGTGCCGAATCTGGAAACCCATTGTTGCACTAGAACCTCGGCTACTGTAGTCGCCTCTTGATCGGGGATTGCAAACGCTTCAGGCCACTTAGTAAAGTAGTCCATGACAACTAGTATGTATTTGTTGCCATTTGAGGATCGTGGTAAAGGACCCAAAATGTCCAATGCTATCCTCTCAAAAGGTGCTCCTACGTTGTACCGCTGCAACCTTCCTCGGCTACGTTTCTTCGGTCCTTTACGTGCCGCACAGTCATCACAAGATTGGCACCATTTCTCTACATCTTGTCTCGTTTTGCTCCAATAGAAGCGTTCTCGAACTTTCTGTAGAGTTTTCATTACTCCGAAGTGGCCTCCAGTTGAGCTATTGTGCAATTCTTTCAAAACATCTGAAATTCTTGATTTTGGAAGAACAAGCTGCCATTTGAAATTACGTCCATCATCGGACTCCCATTTCCTGTATAAGACACCATTTCTTATATGGAGTGAGTCCCAAAGAGCCCAATATTGCTTAGTAGCAGGACTGTAGGTGGAGATATCCTGCCAACTTGGTCTCATACTAGAAGATTCTTTCAATTCAAGAATTGGATGTATATCTGGGTCTTCTTTTTGGGCTTCCCTAAGTCCTTCATCACTCCATGGGTCTGGTTTTGATGGAGGTGAAACAGTAACTTGGCGTACCGAAGTATTTATCAGCTGATAGTTCTTCTCTACTCTAGAACAGTATCGGCAGCTTTCATTACATGGCTTTCTTGATAGTGCATCAGCATTTCCATGAAGAGTTCCTTTGCGATGACGTATTTCAAAGTCAAACTCCTGGAGTCGTTGAATCCATCTGGCTACCTGTCCTTCCGGATTTTTAAAATTTAAAAGCCAGGTTAAGGATGCGTGATCTGTCCGGAGCAAGAACTTTCTTCCATAGAGATAATGGTGGAAATGTTCTATGGCTTTAACGATTGCCAGCAATTCCTTCCTGGTTGTACAGTAATTCCGCTCTGGTTTCGATAGACATTTACTCCAATAAGCAATGACATATTCTTTATCATCAATTTCTTGCGACAAAACAGCTCCGATATTTTCGTTGCTGGCATCCGTATCTAAAATGAATAATTTTTCGGGTTGGGGATATGCAAGAACGGGCGAAGATGTCAACGCCTCCTTCAGTTGTTTAAAAGCTTTCTCACATTCATCTGTCCATAGAAATTTCTGTTTAACTTCTGTCAACTTGTGAAGAGGTCTGGCAATACTTGAAAAACCCTTAACAAATTTCCTGTAATATGTGCATAGTCCAAGAAAACTTCTTAATTGGTGGACATCTTTTGGACGACTCCAGTCCTTAACTGCGGAGATCTTTTCAGGATCTGTTCTTACACCTTCAGCAGAGATAATGTGTCCCAGATAGCTTACTTCACGTCGGAATAAATTACATTTGCAAGGATTCAGCTTCAGGTTGGCCATTTTTAATTTTTCCAGCACCTTTCGGATGTTTCTTAAATGGTCTTCGAATGTGCGCCCTACAATAATGATATCGTCCAAATATACCAAACAGGCTTCATAGGAAAGTCCTCGTAATACTGTCTCCATCAGGCGCTCAAACGTTGCAGGTGCATTGCAAAGCCCAAATGGCATAACCTTGAACTGCCAAAGTCCTTGTCCTGTGGTGAATGCAGTCTTTTCTCGATCCTCAGGATGTATCTCTACTTGCCAATAACCACTCTTGAGATCCAAAGTCGAAAACCATTGTTTTCCGGATAAAGCATCAAGTGTATCGTCAATCCTAGGAAGAGGGTAACTATCTTTTTTAGTGATGTTGTTTAACCGACGATAGTCAACGCAGAATCGGGTAGAACCATCTTTCTTCCGAACTAAAACGATAGGCGAAGCCCAAGGACTCTCTGATGGCTCAATAATGTCATTCTGCTGCATTTCCATCAGAAGATTATCCACCTCTTCCTGCTTAGCGAATGGCAATCTTCTCGGATGTTGTTTAATGGGTGGATGGTTTCCTGTATTGATTCGGTGCTGCGTCAATTTGGTTCGCCCAACATCATCTGATTTCTTGGAAAAGAGATCTCCGAATTCTAATAATAAATTTCTTGCAGCATTCCTCTGTTTATCATCTAACTCTGCTCTCTGAAGGAGTTCATTAATTAGAGTGTCAGGAGGCTCAGATAGTGTGGCTTGACAATTTCGGTTAATACAGGTCACTGGACTGCAAGTCGCTAGCACTTCTCCTTCTTTTATAAGTTTTACCTTATTACTTAGATTAGCAACTCTTACCGGGATTACATTTCGTGAAAGGTCGACGAGTGAAGAAGCCACTAGTACTCCTTTAACGCTATTGTCGGAATCTGGATATTCAGTCAATCCATAATGAAAATTATTATCTTCTGAAAGAGCTCCGCAAACTATTGTCTCAGTTCTTGGTGGTAATGTTGTTTCACTCTTCGCAGTTATATGATGGACTGTTTTAATATCTGAATATTTCGTCTTAAAAATCGCTATGTCCTCAGAACATGAGTGTAGTTCATTATTTTTAAAATCTAACTTGAAATGGTTTTCTTTGAGAAAGTCCAATCCGAGAATAAATTCGTCATTTATATCAGCGACATATGCCATATGATGGTACACGGCATTACCAAATGCAATGTTTAGATTTATTTTTCCATGCACTTTAATCTTGTCACCTGTCACAGTTTGGAGGGTAATGCAGGGTGGCGTCCAGATGAGTTTGTCACCAAGTTTGCGAGCCATATCTGTCCTAATGATAGTTACGTTGGCTCCAGTATCGATTATCATTCTGCAGGGAACTTCGTTGACATGTCCCATAACGAAAAGTCCGTTGTCGCCGCTACTTACGGAAGAAATGTGAAACAATTTGAAATGGGGCTTCTGACTCTCTGGACATCTCCGCCCCGCGAGATGGCCACATATTAGTTTCCCTGCTGTGGTGGAAGATCATTTCCACCATTTTTTCGTTTCGGGCAGTCTCTCTGAACGTGTCCGACTGCACCGCAAGTCCAACACTGAATTTTCGTGTTTCTGCCACCTTTACTCAATTCTAAGTTACGGAATTTTCGCCGCAGATCTTCGATTTGCTTTCTGAGATCATAGTCCGTATCAGTAGTAGAGACGGCTCTGATTGAGTGCCGGTCTTTACGCGCGGCCTGCTGGGCAGCCTCTATCTTATGTGCGTAGACTAGGGCAGATCCAATATCTTTGACATCGGCGAGTCTAAGTGTTTTCTGTATCTCCGGATCCCTCACACTATCGATGAAGTGATGGAGAGCCAGATCTTGACGTGTCTCAGCTGGGCAGTCCGAAAATGCTAGATGGGAAAGTCGCTGAATATCGGCAGCCAATTCTTGAAGACTTTCACCCGCTTTTTGATAGCGGGACTTTAACTGTAGTCTGCTATATTCTTTAGTGCACTTATCTCCAAACCGCAACTCAAGGGCACTCGATAGGGCTTGGAAATCGTGCCTCTGCTCCTCCGGAAGCGTCTCGAGGATGTCAGCCGCGTCTCCTCTTAAAGAAGCCGCCAGGTGAAAAGCTTGGGCTCGGGGATTCCATCCATTAGCTTCCGCTACCATCATAAACTGGGTCTTGTATACTTGCCAGGATGATTTCCCATCAAATGTTGAGAGTTTAATATTGGCTAGGGAAGGCACAAATGTCACGTTGGGTTCCTCATGTCTGTTTGACATTTGTTTCTTCAAGCTTTCAATCTCCTTATTGATATTGTCTAATGCTTCTTCCACGTTTTCTTCTATCTCCAGAACTTTAGTTTCTACTGAAGTTACCTTATCTTCCATTGCATTCATCTTCTCCTGAATGATGTTGGAGAATTCTTCTTTAACACTTACAATGTCCTTCTTAAGTTCCTTTTTAAGCTCCTCCTGTCCAGCTTTCATCTCTTCCTGTCTAGATTTTATCTCTTTCATCATCTCGGTTTTAATCTCTGCTTGTCCAGCTTTCATCTCTTCTTGTCTAGCTTTCATCTCTTCTTGTCCAGCTTTCATCTCTTCTTGTCCAGCTTTCATCTCTTCTTGTCTAGCTTTCATCTCTTCTTGTCCAGCTTTCATCTCTTCTTGTCCAGCTTTCATCTCAGTTTTCATCTCAGCCATCTGCTCCGCTAATTTTTCGAGAAGACTTTTCATTAAATCCATATCCATTTTTCTTGTGACACGCTGCATCAACTCTTCAACCCCACTTCTGACACCAGTTGTACCGAGCTTCACGGGTTCGTGTTGATTGAGAGTTGAATAAAGCAACCACTTTATGAACACAAGACTTTTATTCGTAAAAACTTCACTAGATAAACGAAATTCCCGCTGTAACAATCACAATTATACAGCTACGATTCGTCAGATACAATAAGAAATAGCTTCCAATCACAGGTCTCAAATACCTCAGACAGAGAACAACTAGCAGTCACAACGAATCGTCTTCACTCACTGACTGTCTTCACAAAACTATATTACTATTCCATGTCGGGCTGCGGTATTTATACCTGACTTGGCGGAGAAATCTACCAATTTCGCCAAGGCTCTGGAAGCTTCTAGGCTATCTCGAAAAATATTGGTCCTAGAGCTTAGGTGATGGATGTTTCCAGAAGTATCGATTTCTCGCCAAGTCGCCAAAAATCTCGCCAACCGTCGCCAAGTCGCCAAGAATCTCGCCAACTGTCGCCAAGTCGCCAAATCATTAGGCAATCAGCTTTTAAACTACAACGCGTCTAAATACCGCAATTTCTGCCCAAAATGTGAGAATTTCTGATCTGTCTGAGATATTTTAAGACAAATATAATCATTATTTATAAATTTGTAACAATACATACATATATATATATATATATATATACATACATACATATATATATATATATATATATATATATATATATATATATATATTTATATATATATATATATATAAATATATATATATATATATATATATATATATATATATATATGTATGTATGTATATATATATATATATACATATATATATACATATATATATATATATATATATATATATATATATATATATATATATATATATATATATATATATATATATATATATATATATATATATATATATATAACTGACCCAGCCACGCGTTGCAGTGGCTGAATTTTTATAATACATAGAATCAATTTTTTACTAATACTTGGGTACAATCAAATTAATATTTTCTAAAAAAATTAAAATAGGTTCATTCATATGAGATTAAAAATAAAACGTTTCGCAAAAATTTAAAAGTAATAGGTAAAGTATCGAAATTTTGAAATTAATTTGACATTATTTTGAAATTAATTAGATAAGCACAACCCAACCTATACTTTCTGAATTTACGTTTTATTCATCTTATATCAAATTATAGTTTGTAATCAGTGACTTACTTACAAAATATACTATATAAATTAAAAAACATCTAAAAATAAATTGTTATAAATGAGGTAGATAACATTGATATCGAACTATTATTTTTTAAATTTTAAATTATTAAAACTAAAAATTATCTAAGTACTACTTTGTGTACAACATTCCTGGTTAACCTGTCTTTCGCTAACACGAAGAGATTTGATGGTTTTCCTACACGTGAGCAGGCAACATGTAGCTGTCCATGTGAGAAACATATGTTTTTCAAATCCAAACCGCAAATAGACATTGTTTGGCCTTGAGATTTATTCATGGTCATTTCGCAAAAGCTAAACAAATCGGAAATTGCAGCCTTTTAAACGGTATTGGAGATTCTGACGCTATCAGTGGAATACGTGGAAACAGAACGATATCTCCTTTAAATTTTCCGTCAAAATTGTTGCTTCGAGAATATATTCGGTCATTTTTTATGACTAAACGTGTACCGTTACATAATTGAGGTGGGTTTAAATTACGTAGAAGAATAATTGGTGAACCAATTTTCAATTGAAGATTGTGTGGTGGCATTCCTGGCATATCCAGACAATTCAAAAATCCAGTTAGAAAGTTTACGGCTTCGTTTTCATCAATAACTGTGTCGATTGATTTATAAGACATCAAATCACCGGGCAACATCTGTTGTATATGGAAGTTAATTTCGTTCACATCAACGTTTCCTGCTGCCAAAATAGCACGATTACAAAGCCAATTATCAAATTATAAAATAAAAATAAAAAATAATAAAAGGCTATCAAGAAATACTTACATGTTTTCGAGGTGGTATGAAAATTAGTAGAGAAAATCAGTAATAAATAAAATTTTATTTTACTATTTATAATATTAAAAATATTCAAATTGAACACTGCATAATAATAACACAATACAAAATATAATTATAAAAATGATTCATGAAAAATTGTTACAGTATGATTATACATCATGAAAATATATGTAAATTCTATATTCAACCATGCGCTTGCGCTCGCACGTTAATTTTCTCTGGGAGATAGTATAATCTAGAAAAATAAACACGTCGCCATCTGCCGAGTACCTGTGCAACTTAGATGCTAAATCGCCAACTATTTGGAAATTACAGAACAAACTGATAAATAATCACTAATATCGTATAATAAATATTGAGATCAATAATTAAGAGATAAAAACTAATCTATCTTTTAAGTTGTACCACATTATAAATGGTTACAAAATTTTATCAAAATCGGTTCAGTAGTTTCGGAGTTTATCGCGAATATACATCGTGACACGAAATTTATATGTATATAGAATTGCTGACCCAGCCACGCTTTGCTGTGGCTGAGTAATTATAATACATTGAATCATTTTTTTACTAATTCCTTGGTAAAATCAAATTAATATCTAAAAAAATTTAAAATAGGTTCATTCATATGAGATTAAAAATAAAACGTTTCACCAAAATTTAAAAGTAATAGGTAAAGTATCGAAATTTTAAAATTAAGCGCAAATCAACATATACTTTCTGAATTTACATTTTATTCATATTATATTAAATTATAGTTTGTAATCAGTGACTTACTTATAAAATATACTATATAAATTAAAAACATCTAAAAATAAATTGTTATAAATGAGGTAGATAACATTGACATCGAACTATTATTTTTTCAATTTTAAATTATTAAAACTGAAAATTTTTCCGCGGCATTATACTGAAGTAAAAAAATATTAAAAGAATTTATCATTTGAATAAATAAATTAGATCAAAATGTATTGCTGAATAAATTAATAATTATCAAATTATAAAATAAAAATAAAAAAAATAAAAGGCTATCAAGAAATACTTACATGTTTTCGAGGTGTTATGAAAATTAGTAGAGAAAAACAGTAATAAATAAAATTTTATTTTACTATTTATAATATTAAAAATATTCAAACTGAACATTGCACAATAATAACACAATACAAAGTATAATTATGAAAATGATTCACAAAAAATTGTTACAGTATGATTATACATCATGAAAATGTATGTAAATTCTATATTTAACCACGCGCTTGCGCGCGGACGTTAGTTTTCTCTAAGATGGTATAATCTAGAAAAATAAACACGTCGCCATCTGCCGAATACTTGTGCAACTTAGATGCTAAACCGCCATCTATTAGGAACTTACAGAACTAACCAATAGATAAACACTAATGTCGTATAATAAATATTGAGATCAATAATTAAAAAATAAAAACTATTCTATCTTTTAAGTTGGACCATATTATAAATGGTTACAAAATTTTATCAAAATCCGTTCAGTAGTTTCGGAGTTTATCGGGAACATACATCGTGACACGAAATTTTTATATATATAGATATATATATGTATATATATATATATATATATATATATATATATATATATATATATATATATATATATATATATATATATATATATATATATATATATATATATATATATATATATATATATATATATATATATATATATATATATATATATATATATATATATATATATATATATATATATATATATATATATATATGTATGTATGTATATATATGTCAGCATAATGAGAATCCCCTTGTCTTGGCAATTCTTTTGTATAGGGAAATTGGAAATTCTTTTCCTGATGAAAACGCTCATCAGAGATTTTCATGGAAAAAGTCTATATGGGAGTTCACAAAGTGAATTTTTAAAGGACATGTTGCAGCCCATTCCTTTGTATGTAGTCAGAAGATCACTAGAGTTGTCTTATTCATTATAGCCAGGAAATAAAAAATAAATATTTTTCAATGATTACCACACTATATATTTTCTGATGGATTCAACATGTGGTATTGATCTTTTTTGTGGTGCTATAAATATTACTTCCTTCAATTTTGCACCATTTATTTTAAGAAAATTAGATTTCCGTTACATACAGTTAGCAAAATTTTTGTCCCCAACTTTTACAAAATTTTTCATTATCCCCACGCTTATATGTAGGAGAAACAAAAACATCGTTTTGGGAACAACTAAAGGAGTATTTGATGGGTATATCCTATAATGAGAGATTCAAGCTCAGGTCACTATTTCCTTATATCATGAGATCCCTGTTGTCTCATTCACACGAAAAGCAACAAAATTTCTGTCTCCAAGAAAACCTAACTGTACAGTTATTAATTTTAAGTCACTACATGTATTTCATTTATATTTAGTGTACTGATTTTTTTAACAATAGTTTAAAAAAATTTATGTTCCTTTTATATCACTTGCATGTATATTGATAGTATCTCCTTTCCATTATGAATAATGCAAACTTCAAACTGAAAAAATCAACACTCACGTGGATGTTATTGATATCCAAGAGCCACCATTGCTGAATAAACATTATTAAAAAATACTATTGCCTTCTTTAGAGAGGTAGTCTTTAACACTATGTTGATTACGATAAGCGCATATCTGTACGTTTTCATTAAGAAGATTGCAGACTTTGAGCCTAGAACTTAAAGCTCCACTGACTTTTTATAGATATCTAAATCCTTTATAAGGTCAGTAGGATCTTGCTGAGATAAAAAGCAAGGTAATGTTGTCCAAAGCTGCAAAGGTAGGATCAGTTTTCTCTTTTCCTTCGTCTTCAGCGTTATCTCGGTTGGCGATGGATTTATCACTTATAGTCATAAAACCTGGACACTTTGGCGCAGGATGTTCGTCCCTATGAAGAACGGATCTCATTCCAGATACCAAATGAGGATACTTTAATCAAAGTTTTGATCTGGGGGCTATTCCTCTTATGATTGTTATGCAGAAGTAATTGAAATGAATGGTCCTTCTGTTCTCTCGCACTCATAGGGACTGAAAACGGCATATAATACGTACCATCTTCCCATCCCGTCAGAAGATACACGACATTCATTTGGGGCTTAATCCTTATCAAAATCTACAGCTTTACAACCAGAATAAAATTCACAACAATTTTTTACAAGTGGTAAGAAATTTTGTCTTTAAGACTTGAATGTCAGTTCCCTACAAATGTAGCAGAAGTTGTTTGGTTGATTTAAACGTTTTCTTGGTATGATGAAAATTTTATGAAATTTAAAACAAATTAAAGCAGTGCAAAATCACAGTAGAAATAAAAACAGCAACCACTAGTTAATTCCAGGCTGACTACTGTTTCAATTTATTCTTGATTTTCAAGGTTCAAAGAAAAATACAAATGACATGCATAAAGAAACTATGCTTGATGAAAGGAATCCGATTACATATTTGGAATCAGTATGGAAAATTATATTAGAATTAATATTTAGATTTCTTCTGAAAAATTATGTTGACTATTGTTGTAAATCACATTGTTCTCTTACCATCGAGATTCTTTGGAACGGTGTCAAAAACTTTATAGTTAAGATATTCCAAACCAACCAAAACAAAGATGGCTATTAAAATTTCAATGCCAAAAAGGAATATATATATATATATATATATATATATATATATATATATATATATATATATATACAGGGTGATTATAAAAAAACTTTGCCAACATCTGCACTTCTAGCGTCCATTCTATTTAACCGATCAAGATGATACTTCAAATATAGTTCTTTTGAGATATGCGCTCGAGATTCTGTGAATGGCAACACAGTGGCCCTCGCGGTTACAGTTATAGTGACAGAAACTTGAAAATTTCGAATGGCAACGCCTACTGTTTACCATCGCAAAATGTTCAGCAAATGCGAAAACCCTGTTGCAACTATATGTCGATAGAGGGCGCACTGCACGAATATTTTTATTACAAATAAGATTCGGCGCCCAAGAAAAATGTAGATGTTTATTTTGTTCCATGTCTTGTTATTTGTTCCATGTCTTGTTATCTTTTTCCATGTCTTGTCCTGTTTAAGTATGTTAATAAAGAAATTAAAAACCTGCTCAAGGTAAGCTTATTTAGAATTTGAATTTATTATTAACCTGAATTGATAAACATGATTAGTAAAAGTTGGAATTTCGATTTAGCAAATTGGAATTTTATTAGAAAATCCAAACATGGTACCGAAACCCGGGAAACCAGCCTTTAGAATTTAGATTATGATTTTTATTTTTTAAGTAAATAACGGAATACAGCAGTATTTGATTTCATTATTTGTTTTGTCTTACATGAAAACATATTTAATTATTTCATTGTTTGCACAATATATTTGAAATTAAATATGTCGGTCGATTCGAACGAAACAGCGGTTGCTTTGAATCTTGATAAATTGAAAAGAAAACGCTCAACAATTAGAGGTTTGTTAACAAGAACATTAAATAAGGTTAATGAACAGCTGGAATTAGAAATTATTGATAAAGCAACTCTAAATGAACTTTTACAGCAATTATGCGAAAAGTCAGAGCTAATTTATGAATTAGACTTAGAAATTGAAAATTATATCAATGATTTAGATCTGCTAGAATCGGAAATTATTTCAAGTCAGGAAATTAGAGAAAAGATAATTTCTACTAAATCGAAAATAAATACTTATTTGAAATCGGAACCGAAACTATTAGGAGTAGCTAATGTACCCGTAACATCGAAAAACGAAATTAATGTAAGACTACCAAAATTAACTATAGAACCATTTTATGGTAAATACGAAAATTGGCAAGAATTTTGGAGTCAGTTTGAGGGATCGATACATGAAAATAAGAATTTGTCAAATACGGATAAATTTAGCTACTTAAAATCGTTTTTGAAAGGTGAAGCTTTGGTTTCGATTCAGGGTTTGACTTTAACAGAAAATAATTATTATACTGCTGTAGAGTTACTAAAGAAAAGATATGGGCAAAAAGATATCATTGTTAGAGCTCATATAAATGTGTTGTTAAATATGCGTCCTGTAAAATCATGCGGCCAGTTGAAAGAATTGCGCCAGCTGTGCGATACATGTTATGTTCAAGTTCGCTCACTTGAAGCCGCTGGAATACAATTGAATAATTATGGTAGCCTGTTATTTCCTATCTTATTAAAATTGTTGCCAGAAAATATAGTTTTAGAATACAATAGATATAATAAAAATGATGATTGGGATTGCTTAAAACTTTTAGAATTTTTAAGAAATGAAATCGAAAATAGGGAAAAAACAATTTTATTTCGTGATACGAATGAAGTGAAAGACCAGTCGCACTCAAAGGGATACCCGAAGTATTTCGCAGCGAAAGGTCATAATTCTTTTCACCCCACACAAAAATACAAACAAAATGCGACTGCGCTGGCGTTAAATGTCGGAGCCGCAGGAAAGGAGGGGGAATGCGAATTTTGCGAGAGTGACACTCCAAATAAACATAGTAGTAAAGAATGTCTAAAGTCTATTCTCGAGAGGAAAAACGCCTTAAAACAGAAGGGGAAATGTTTTTTATGTTTTAAAAGAAACCACACTGCGTATAACTGTTTTTCGAAAATGCGGTGTAATAGTTGTAAGGGGAAACATAATAGTTTATTACATGAATATATTAATAAAATTGATGTGAAATCGGATACTGCTGTCACTTCTGTTTCAGAAGAGGACAAAATTGATAATATTTATTTGCAAACCGCAACTGTAAATATTGTAGGAAATAATAGAAATAAGAAATTTCGATGTTTGATAGATAATGGTAGTTGCCGATCTTTTATCCTTGAGCGGGTTTCTAAAGAGTTAAATTTAAAAATAGTAGGACAAGAAGAGTTAAAAATTTATACGTTTGGTTCTACTGAACCAGTTATAGAAAAAAGAAATAAAGTGAGAGTTGAAATAAATTGTCCCTTTATGCGAAAACATTTAGTTATCGAAGCTTTAGAAACACCGAATATTAGCAATGCTCATATAAGTGCACCTGCAAGAGATATAATTATACAGTGTAAGAAAAACAGAATAAAAATAGCGGATCAAAGCTTCAATGAACGGCATTTACAGCTTTCTCTGTTAATAGGCAGTGATTATTACTGGAAAATTGTGACTGGTAAAGTTCGTAGATTGTCAGGAACTTTAGTTGCATGTCAAACAATGTTCGGCTGGACGATTAATGGTTCAGTTGCTACATCAAATAGGATGATCACACAGCAATCTGCTAACGTTATGAAAGTAGCTGTTCATACAATAGGAAGCAATCTAGATGTTGAATCTAACATGATATTGCGTAAATTTTGGGAGATTGAATCAATTGGAATTAAAAGCGAAAGTAATAATACTGATAAGGAAAACGAAATTTTAAATCAGTTTAAAAAATCCATTAGTTTAAAAGATAACCGTTATCAAGTTAAACTACCCTTTAACGAAAAGGTTGAGGAGTTGAAAGACAACTATGAAATAGCTTTTAACAGACTAAATAGTTTAACTAAGAAATTTAAGAAAAATCCAGAATTCTTCAAAAGATATCAAACAATTATCGATGGTTACCTTGAAAGAGGAATAGCAGAAGAAGTTTCTGATAATCCCAAGAAAATATCATTTTATCTCCCACATCAAGGAGTACTTAGAGAAGATAAGGTTACAACAAAACTCCGTGTGGTATTTGATGCCTCTGCTCATGCCACAAATTCCCTTTCATTAAATGAATGCTTAGATGCTGGACCAAATCTTAATCCAGAATTATTAGGAATATTAATTAACTTTCGACAACATAGAATTGCGTTTACAGCAGACATTGAAGAAGCGTTTTTGCAGATCTTACTTTCACCTGAAGATCGAGATGCAGTTCGATTTCTTTGGTTAAACGGGGAATTAGAAAAAGAATATAAAGTTCTCAGAATGACTCGAGTTATTTTTGGAGCAACTTGCAGCCCATTTTTGTTAGCAGCTACACTTAAGCATCATGCTGAAAATTTCAGAGATAATTATCCAGTTGTTAGTGATTTGATTGAAAATTGTATGTATGTTGATGATTTAATAAGTGGTGCAGACAGTGAAAAAGAAGCCATAGAAATTAAACAAGACATGAAAAGGGTTTTGCAAAAGGCTAGTTTTAACATGAGAAAATGGAAAACAAACTGTGTTTCCTTACAGCAGAAATGGGACGAAGAAGAAAACCCTAGTCTAACGCAATTAACAGATTGTGGCAAGGTCTTAGGATATTATTGGGATAGTAGAAAAGATACATTAAAGATTCCAGTACCAGAGGTTACCATACTGAATCCAGATGAAGAAATTACAAAGAGATTCATATTGAAAGTAATTGGTAAACTCTACGATCCTATAGGATTTATTAATCCATTTACTGTTACGTGTAAAATCCTTGTTCAGGAATGCTGGATTACTGGATATGAGTGGGACAAACCATTACCATCAGACATTCAAAAAAGATTTAAAAGGTGGTGTGAAGACTTAATTAATTTAAAGGAAATTCAAATCGAAAGGAAGAAGAAAAAGTGCATAATTTTACAAGCTATTTGTATTGACTCAAATATTAAGGACTTATTGGAGATATGTAAAATTAATAATTTTACAAAATTACTTAGAGTTACTGCGTGGATCAAAAGATTTATTTTTAACTTGAGAAATAAAGGGAATAAAAAAGAAGGGCCACTGACAGCTGAAGAGTTGAATGATTCCGAAATTTACTGGATTAAAAGAACACAAGAGAAAGAATTTTCTACAGAAATAAAAGGTTTAAATTCTAACCAAAAGTTACCATTTTCTTCAAAAATAGCCTTGTACAAACCATTTCTTGATATTAATGGATTGATTAGAATAGGTGGGCGATTACAATTTTCAGACTTGAGTTATGAACAAAAACATCCTTTGTTGCTGCCTGGTAAGGACGAGTTCACTGAATTAATTATTCGCAGATTTCACGAAAACACTGGGCACGCTGGATTATCAGAGACACTATCAGAAATGAGAGAAAGGTTTTTCATCCCTAAAGGCAGGCAAAGAGTAAAATCTTTAATATTCAAGTGCAATTTATGTAGGAAATTCAGAGCGAAGCCTGCTACCAAAGAGATGTCTTGTTTACCCCCAGATCGTGTGAGGGAAGCATTTCCATTCGAAATAACTGGATTAGATTATTTAGGTCCTCTGTACATATTCGAAAATTCAGAAAAGAAGAAATCATATATTTTGCTATTTACTTGCGCAGTAACACGTGCTATACATTTAGAGCTGACAACTGATATGTCAGTTCCGTCATTCTTGAGAGCATTTAAAAAATTTATATCCCGTCGAGGACTATGTAAAACAATATATTCAGATAATGCTAAAACTTTCATTAAAGTGAAAAGAGATTTTAATCTTTTAAATGAAACTTTAAGCAAAGAAGAATGCCGAAATTATTTTAGTGAACGAAGAATAACTTGGAAAAATATTGTAGAAAAGGCAGCTTGGTGGGGAGGATTTTGGGAGAGACTTGTTCGCTCTGTGAAGACCTCCCTCAAGAAAATTTTAGGAAAAACATCTCTAAATTATTTGGAGCTTGAAACCACGGTCGTAGAAGTTGAAGCCATTTTGAACTCTAGACCACTAACTTATATAGATGAAGAAAATGAGTCAGTGATTCTCACGCCTGCTCACTTCCTGATAGGTAGACGAATATTGTCTCTTCCTGGACTATCCGTACTACCCCTTTCAACGAAAGATGTTCTCACCAGAAAATATAAGCATCAACAAAAAATAGTGACTACCTTTTGGAACAGATGGAAGAAATCCTATCTTTTGGAATTAAGGTCTGCTCATCAATCCACCTTGAGAAAGAAAAATCCTAATTTAATAAAGAAGGACTCAATTGTTCTAATTCACGAGAATTAAGTGCCAAAGCTTATGTGGAAGTGTGGTATCGTCACAGACGTTCATATTGGCAGAGATGGAAAGACACGATCCTGTACAGTGAGACTTCCGTCTGGGACTCATTTGAAACGTCCAATTCAGTTGCTGTATCCAATCGAACTTTATGAAAATTGAACTTTATGATACATTTAGTAACATTGTTTAACTTTATATTTTCTTTTTCTTTTACAGAATTGTAGTAGAATTGCTGCTGAAATAATGAGTAGCTTTATAATTACTGTAAGCAGTATATGTATGTATCTTTATTTAGGTTTGATTTTTGATATTGAAATTAACTTTAGAAATTAATATGTAAAGCTAATATATATATATATTGATTTTTACATTATTATGTTGTTACAAAGGCATATGTTATTATCACTAGAACATAGTATTATTATATGATTATTATTAAGGATTGGTCTTATTGTTTTGAAAATCTGAGAATTAACTTAGTATTAATT